>CAUYRT010045337.1:0-101292 GCA_963574885.1 Lepilemur ruficaudatus
GGGGAATGCTTGAAATGTAGTTGGGGAAGGGAATTAGGGGTCTCAAAAAGGGGAAGGAAATCCCCTAAAATTGTGTTATGTGAATAGCTGTACAACTTGGTCAATTTACTAATAATCATTGAATTGTACACTTAAAATGGAATAAAGATGTGATATGTAAAAAAATAAAAATAAAAATTTGAAGCAATTATGACAAAATTATAAGATTATCAAATCTAAAAAAAAAAAAAAAAAGAATCGTGGGAACTGAAGCCCACAGAGGGAGAGTGATTTGCCCAAGTTCACACAGCCTGTTTGTGGCAAGCTGCACTATAGCCAGGCTTGCTGTTCCTTCCACCGTCGTACCCTGCT
This sequence comes from Lepilemur ruficaudatus, assembly GCA_963574885.1. NCBI lineage: Eukaryota > Metazoa > Chordata > Mammalia > Primates > Lepilemuridae > Lepilemur > Lepilemur ruficaudatus. The sequence goes on from CAUYRT010045337.1 coordinate 352, forward strand.
GCCTTTCCTAGGAATCACATGTCTGGGAAAATCTCTTGAAACTGGTAATTTGAATGGAAGGAGATAAAGGTAAGAACACAGCCTACCTCCTCTTGCTACCATACATGCGGCCAGACTGCTAGTTCACCGTGTATCACAGACACTGGCACACAGCTAGGGAGTCTGCTTGTAGGGTTGCAAATCTGATACAAACCTACTGTGACTTAAAAATAAAAGATCTAGACGTTTGACAATCCTAATTTTTATTCCCGCATGTTGTCTGTGTACCTGCCGTCGTTTAGGGCCTTACTATAAAGGCTTAAGGGTGGGCCTAGTTCTCTGCTGAGCCATAGCTGGGTACATTTCTGTGCCTGACCTGTGGGTGCTATTTGGAGCTGGGCACTAGTTCTGCCTCCAAATGCCTTTTTTTTTTTTTTAACACAACGGCTTTAGTGATTAGTAACTGACATGCAGTAGACTGCACATATTTAAAGTCTTCAATTTTTTTTTTTTTTTTTAGATAGGGTCTTACTTTGTTACCCTGGGCTGGAGTGCAGTGGCATCATCATAGCTCGCAACAACCTCAAACTCCTGGGCACAGGCAATCCTTCTGCCTCAGCATTCCAAGTAGCTGAGACTACAGGGCACGTGCCACAATGCTTGGCTAGTTTTTCTATTTTGTGTAGAGGCGGGGTCTTGCTCTTGCTAAAGCTGGTCTCAAACTCCTGGCCTCAAGTGATCCTCTTGCCTCAGCCTCCCAAAATGCTAGGATTACAGGCATGACCCACTGCACCCAGCCTCTTTGTGTCTTTGTATTTCAAATTAGTTTCTTATAGGCAGCTTATAGTTGGGTCTTTTTTATTCAATCTGATAATCTCTGCTTTTTGGAGATGTTTAGACCATTTATATTTAATGTGGTTATTGATATGGCTGGGTTTAAATCTACCATCTTGCAGTTTGTCTCATCTATTTTTTATTTTTTCTCTCTCTCTCAGCTATAACTCTTTGTTGTCATCTTTAGGGGCTGCTTTACAGTTTATAGTATATATTAACTTATAGTCTACTTTCAGGTGATATCATACCACTTTATGTGTAAGATTCTTACAATTGTATATTTATATTTCTCCCCTACTAGGCTTTGTACGTCATTAAATGCATTTTACTTATTTGTGTTACAGACTCCACAATAAGTTATTTTTGCTTAGACAATCACCTTTTAGAGCTATTTAAATAATAAGAAAAATACCTTTTACATTACCCACATAGTTACTATGTCTAGTGCTCTTTATTCCTTTGTGTAGATCCAGATTTCCATCTGGTATCATTTTCCTTATATCTGAAAAACTTCCTTTAACATTTCTTGTAGGGCAGGTTTGCTGGATGAATTCTTTCAGCTTTTGTGTGTACAAAAAAGTCTTTATTTTGCCTCATTTTTGAAAGATATTTTCCCTGGTTATAAAATTCTAGGTTGATTTTTTTTCTTTTTAGTACATTAAAGATATTGTTTCACTGTCTTCTGACTTGCATTGTTTCAAACAAGAAATCTGCTGTCTTCTTTACCCTTTTTTCTATGTAATCATGCCCCCGCCAACCAACTGCTTTTAAAATTTTAAAAATTTATCACTCATAGGCAATTTGATTAAGATATGACTTATTTTTTCTTCATGTTTGTGCTTGAGTTAATTGGGTTTTCATCAAATATGAAAAAATTTTAGCCATTATTTCTTCAAATATTTTTTCTTTCCACCCCCCTCTTTTAGAGTAATCAAATTATACATACATATTAGGCTTCTTGAAGTTGTTCTATAGCTCCCTGATTCATTATTTTCCCTCTGTTTCATTTTAGTTTCTATTGTTTTCAAGTTTATTAATCTTTTTTCTGCAATGTCTAATCTGTTGTCAATCCCACCCAGTTTATTTATTTTTTACCAAAGCACAATAGTTTTATGACAAGATTCCTGAAAGAAAAAAGACAATTTCCGGTAGCATATGCATCAGTGTACATACACCTTTATTTATTTATTCCTGTGGAGAAACACAGTGATGAATTGGTGATACATAGTTGCTGTGTATGTTTATTAATCAGGACTCTTTGTTGCAAGTAAAACCCGACCTGAACTCTCTGAGAAAAGAGGGATGTATTGACTCATGAAGTAAAGGGAAAGATTGAATAGATAAACCACAGAATAGCAGAGAGAGAGCTCGTTTCAGGAGAACTTAGGTATTAAAACACTGTTGAGACTGTTTTGTCTTTGGTGTCCCTGTGTTGGCTTTTTTTCCCTTTTTTTGGTCGTCTCACTGCACACTGGCTTCCTCCACGTGCTGAAAATCAGTACCCCTGGTGGATGCTGAGCCTCACGATCTCTAGCTTCCAGAAAAGGATTGATTCTTTTTCATAGTTTGAAAAATCCCGGGTTGGGTTTGCATACCTGAACCAATGTGTTGTGGCTGGCAGGGAAAGGGCATATATAAAGATAGTAGCTCCCATGAGAATTCAGGGTCTAGTGTATTTTCTGAGACATTATAGTTTCCATCTTTAGAATTCGATTTGTGTGTTTCTTACATCTCCACTTAATGTGTTCAATCTTTCGTCTAGCTCTGTAAACACACAGAATATAGTTATAATAATTGTATTAATGTTCTTGTTTACTAATTAAGTCAGTTTCTGTTGATTGATCCCCTACTCCCTTTATTATGGGTCATATTTTCCTGCTTCTTTACATACCTGGTAATCTTTGAGAGGATATCAGACATGGTGAATTTTACCTTGTTTGGTGCTGGATAGAGTTGTATTCCTATAAATCCCTCTAAATCTGGGATACAATTAAGTTACTTGGAGACAGTTTACTCCTTCCAGGTCCTTTGTTAGGCAGGACCAGAGCAGTATTTAATCCCGTGCTGACTTCGCTCATTATTGAAGCAAAACCCTCTGAGTAAATACTCAGTGTTCCATGGCTCTGAGGCCCTTCCGTCGGTTGTGGGAACAAGAACTATTCTCGGCCCTACGTGAGCTTGAGTCAGTGTTCCCTATAATGCTTTTGCAACCCAAGGATTCTTTTCTTGGCCTTGGGTTGTCTCCTTACATACATGCACTGATCACTACCTGAGTGGGACCCTCTGCAGGTCTCTGGAGTTCTGTGTCTATGCAGCTCTCTCCTCTTTGGTACTTTGCCCTGTGGTCTTTAGCTGCCATAGTTTCCCTGGACTCCAAAATCTCTCCTCAACTCAGGGCGATCACTAACCTTTGCCCAGGTTCCCCAGTTCTGAGAGCATCCCAGGAACTTTTTCCAGGCACAAGATGGGAGCTCACATAATTAGTTTCACACAGTTCAAGATCCCTGTCTTTCACCGCCTCATATCCTATGTCTTGAAATGCTGTTGTTTGCTGTATCTGTCCAGATTTTCAGTTGTTTCAAATGAGAGGATATATCCAATCCTTGTTACTCTGTCTTGCCTGTCCTTTGAGTAGAACATATTTTTCACACTCATCTCTCTTTTCTTCCTGGGCATTATTTGGCCAGTGTACCAGGGACAGGCAAAGCAGTCCCTGGGCCACTGAGTCCCCTTCATGTCAGAGTCTATGGACCAGTTATACCTTCCTGAGACAGCACCAGTAATGGCAAGTTGCCAGGCCAGCCTGCAGTTGAAATAACCCGCCAAGCAGTTGCAGTACTGAGGGAGGCACGAAGCAAAGCAGAACGGTGGGTGGGAAGGCATGGGCAATGTCCTGGTGCTATCAGAGATGCTGCTGGAAGGTGAGCTGGCTACTCCGAGAGAGTGCAAGGAGTGGCATGGTCATGGTATGGCTCCTGTCTTTGTAGGTCAAGACTCTATGTCTGCTCCAAGAAGCCAGAAGTCAGGGGACTCATTCCAGCTAAATAAATTCAAAAGAGCATGTGTATAAACTGGCTGTCAATTTATTTATTCCTGCTGAGAAACGCAGTGATATACAGTGACCTGGGTTTTTCCATCAGTGCTTGGGGTCTGTTTCTGACATGTGGGTTGGAGCCACTCTAGTGGTGCATGTGGTTGTAGGGGCAGCCACCACCTTTGTGTGGGGCCACACCTGGTGACCACAGTTTTTGAAGCAAAAACTAGGATTCCTGGTTTGGCTGGATATGATCTGATTTGTAATTCACCTGTCAAATTACATTTAGTCATATTTCTAATAACTCACTGTAACTGAAACGAACACAGCGACGTGCCTTCAGAACTGTCTCCCCAGATCTGGGGGGTAGTGGTTGTTGGTGGTTCTCCTGTGTCCAGTGGGGACCTGGGGCAAGTTAACTACCTCCTCGGGGAGCTGTACATGAAGCTGGTAGGGACTGAACAGGCTTTTATGTCATTCATTTATCTGTTCGCTCTTCGAACAAATATTTATTGACCAGCTACTAAGTGCCAAGTAAAAAACACAGAAGAAACAACAGCAACAACAAACATGATTTTGTTTCCCAGCTGGAAAAAACAAAGGCCTTTATCATTTGGTTTCTGAGGGAGGATTCTAATCAGGTTTCCAACAACCAGCTTAGGCAGCGCCACCGCTGCCTCTGCCAGCGCGGAGTTGCCCGCGCCAAAGCGAGGATGTCCTGGCGCCTGCTGGCAGCGCAGGGCCAGGCGCTCGGGACGCTTGGGTCCGAGCGAGGCCGTCACGGCGCGGTGTCTCTGTGTTCCTTGCAGGTTCCCCCGCCTGCACAGCACGGTGATCAGGACCTTTGTTCTCGTGCAGCACTACGCGGCCGCGCTGATGGCCGTGAGCGGCCTCCCGCAGATGAAGAACTACACATCGGTGGAGACGCTGGAGATCACGCAGAACCTGCTCAGCTCCCCGAAGCAGTGCCCCTGCGGCCACGGGCTGATGGTGCTGCTGCGCGTGCCCTGTTCGCCGCTGGCCGCCGTGGCCTACGAGCGCCTGGCCCACGTGCGCGCGCGTCTGGCGCTGGAGGAGCATTTCGAGATCATCCTGGGCACCCCCAGTTCCGGCATCACCGTGGGGAAGCACTTCGTGAAGCAGCTCAAGGTAGGCGGCGCTATGTGCAGGGGCGGGAGGGCGTAGGGACGCCTGGGGACTCACCTGGGGGACCACGAGGATCGGGGAGGGGCAAGAAACTCCTTAATAGGGCCAGCCATTCTGGCCACCCTTGCAGCCTGGCTGCACCCCAGCCTACGACACTGCCCTTAAACTTCAGTCCTCTGGGTTGCGGCCGGCTTCCTTGCTTCCTGGGCATACACTTCTCCTTCTCTTTGTTTAGCTGACAGTTGCCTGCAGAACTCAGCTACATGTCTTCACCTCTTTTGGGAAGCTGCCCTCTCCAATGTCTGCCAGGGGCGGTGCTGGTCCCCACCTGTCACCCCGCTCCTCTGCATGGTGGGCAGGACCGCCCCCACCTATCTCAGCCCCCCAAAGCCTAGCACAGTGCCTGGCCCACAGTGGGTTCTTATTGAACCTGCAGGTGACAGAAAATGCAAAAGTGTTAGGGAAGGAATACTGAATAAATGAAGGGGAAGTATGAAAGGTGTGACACCATCCTGAGAGGACAGAGTAGAAGACATTCAGATCAACTGAGGACGTGTACTTTTCCGAAAGCATCGGCCAGCCACATACCCTGGAGCACCCAGGATGTGTTCTGGGTGGCTGGAAGGACAGCGGTGAGGGGATAGTGAGCTTATGTGCAGCATGGAGAACTTTCTCTTTCATCAAGGGACTATTTACTTCAAGGGCTTCAGATCAGTGGGAGGACATCAAGGTTCCCCTGGAGCTGGGCCAGTTGGGAAGTAAGCAGCCTCATGGCTTTATTTCTTTTTAATTACCTGCAGATGTGGCAGAAGATCGAGGATGCTGAGTGGCGACCTCAGACGTACTTGGAGCTGGAGGGCCTGCCCTGCATCCTCATCTTCAGTGGGATGGACCCGCATGGGGAGTCCTTGCCAAGGTGAGTGGAGGGGCTTATGCCCTGGTGGTCTTCAAGGGGCCAGCTGCCTGGGCCCCAGCTGGGGCAAGTGTACCAGGCTGGGTGACTGCTGCCTGACTGCAGGTGGTGCCATTCACACTCACAGGCATTGTGGGCTGTGTGTTTGTTGTGACGGTTTCCCAGCAGAGGGCAGTGAAATGCGTCTGAGCCACAAGCAGCTTTTCCTGACTCTCAGAAGGCCGCGTCAGGGCTCATCGACGGGCTATTGCCTGCTGCGTGGGTGGAGGCACTGCAGCCAGAGTTAGGATTGCATGCCCCCTGAGCTCGGTTTCCCCACGTGGAGCTGGCTGTGTGTCGGGGAAGGCTGACTGCATTTAGGATAGGACTGCACCGTCTCCTGGGCTCAGAGCTGCAGTTCCTGCTGGCACCTAGGCTGCTGCCATGGGGTCCCACTGGGTTTATGAGGTGTTCTGGGAAGGGGGACAACAGGGGCTACTTGGGAAGAGCTGGTGCTTCCAGCACAAAGAGGGGACTGTCTCAAAGGCTGTGTCCCCTGACGCCATCACAGCCATGGAGATCTCAGCCACACGTCCACTCAGTGTCCCCTGGTGGCCTCCAGGCCTCCATACAGACAGGCAGACACTCAGGACAGGAGTCCCTGGGCCTCCTGGAAGGCAGTCACTTGGATTAATAGTGACAGGTTGGCTTTCAAAGACTTACCTGTGGGGGAGGACAGGCAGCAGGGCCTTTGCACATCTGTCCTGTGTAACAGGATGTTAAGAGCTGATGTTGATTGAGTTCCTGTTAGGTGCTGGGCACTGTCCTAGATTCTTCTTATATGCTTTGTTTCATTTTCTTCTCACCTTAACCCTGGGGAAAGGTAGCATTCAGTAGTCCCATCTTACTTATGAAGAAACTGAGGCTTACTGATAGAAGCTGGCAGTGGCTTCTTTCCACTGGGCCACACCACACTCAAGCAAGTGGCTCTGTGCGTGCTGCAAGCTCATGGGCCAGTTAAGAGAGGCTCCGGAACATTTGACCTTGGCTATTGCTATTTCACGTGGATTAATTCTTGTATTTCTCAACTCCTTAAAGGACTAAGATAATATCTTAATCTATTTAAAATTTTAGCATTTACTGAGTACGTTCTTTGTCCCAGTTGCTGTGGTCTGTGCTAGTCTTTTAACATAGCACTTGCTCTGTGCAGCAGTGGTGTCACTAACCCGTTTTATAGTTGAGTAAACGAAAGGTCACTTGCCTAAGGTTACAGGAGCAGTAAGTTGCAGAGCCCGATTGGAACCCACATCTGCCCCCTCCAAGCTCTAGGCTTTCGCTGTGTTTCTACTGCAGGACCCCAGGGGTTCCTTCCTCTGTTGCTCACAGATGTCATTCCTTGCTGGTGTCACCTCGATTGCCATCATATCCCAGCATCTAGTACCCCGGCACATGTTAATGTTGATTGAATAATTAAATGTCCACTTACTGAATTTAATCTTCACAGCAATGCACTTAGATAGCCATTATACGTTCCCATCTTTCAGATGGAAAAAATCAGAGCCTCAGAGAAGTTGTGCAGCTTGTCGAAATTTCCATCGCTAGGAAGTGGCAGAGCTGGGCTTCAAGCCCTGCTTCCGGTGGCTGGCCCGGAAGTCAGTGTAGCACAGGACTAAGTACACGGCAGGTGTCCCCAGGGCTACTGGCCTTTCCATTCGCATGAGTCCCGGGGTCCTAGTGAGGAAGGCAAGATGTGGTCCTGGGCACCGCTGCCTTCAGCCCCAAGAGCAGTGCCTCACCTGTCAAAGGCACATGATAAATGCCTTCCTCTGTGTCTTGCTAGGTCTCTGCGCTACTGTGACCTGCGTTTGATAAACTCCTCTTGCCTGGTGAGAACAGCCTTGGAGCAGGAGCTGGGCCTGGCTGCATACTTTGTAAGCAGCGAGGTCCCCCTGGAGAAGGGGACTAGGAATGAGGCCTTGGAGAGTGACGCGGAGAAGCTGAGCAGCACCGACAATGAGGACGAGGAGCTGGGGATGGAAGGTGAGGGGTGGCCTGGCCCTCAGCCAGGAGTTCCTGCTGGCACATCTTCCTCGGCTTCTGATCTCTGAAGCCGCCTGTACTTGTGTAAACAGCTGTCAGTGGGCCTGGCTGCTTTCCGCTGGGCCACACTGCACTTAAGCAAGCGGCACTGTGCATGCTGCTTGCTCACGGGCTAGGTAAGGGAGGTTCCAAGGCGTTTGATCTCAGTTCTTGCTAATTTGATAGCAGTGGCTCAGCAGGGTCCTGGGCCTGGCTTCTGGGCAGCCACTCGGGGCAGGAGTTCTCTGGTCTTTGATGAGGGAGATGGCAGAGCCCTGCTGAGTTCAGATCTGGCTCCCTCCCCCTTCTTTTCTGGTGGTGTGAGAAGATGGAAATCCCTGTAGGTTCTTCCTCGTTCTAAAATTCTTAGAGAATAGAAAGAAATATTGAGATTTCATGGAATTCAAGTCCATGCGTGCTTTATTCATACTGTTGGCGGAATCCTACCTGGTGTAAGATTTGCTTATTTCCTCTGTGAACCAACAGTGCGCTGTCCATTACTGAGATTTATGAAAACAGGCTGGTTTTGTTTGCAGATTCCTAAAATCTGATGCCATATTTTTAATAGGACACATGAATGAGAATATTGCAAGGCATTTGGCTGTACTCAGCAATGTGGCGAGAAAAAATAAAAAGCCAATAACATAATAAGTACAAAGCAGTTGTGGAGTGTGGCAGGGCGGAAAGAGATGGACGTGGTCACAGCCCAGGCCTGTAGTTGCCCTCCTCTGTCTTCTGACCATGGGAACTCTCCTAGCCTCAGCTTGCTCGTCTGTAAAATGGGGCTGGAGAGATCTGCCTGCCCATGGCCATTTTTCAGAGGTGCCACCACAAGCTTGATACGAGACACTCCCACTCCCTGGTGCCGTGGCACGACTCCCTGGCATCTCACGAACTCCCTTTAGTTTCACTGTCTGTGCCTCTCAGCTCCTATCTCCCGCCCAAGGCACTTGCCCACACTGAACTCACGGTGGTGGCTGGGCCACCCTGCTCACCCGTGGGCTGTGAGGCTGCTCTTCCCGCTGCGTGCGGTTCCCGTTTCTCTGTTTCACCTGGGAGCCCCTGTGCCCTTCAGGATCCAGGCTGATGGCAGCGCTTCCAGCAGTTCTCCCCACTCCTGCCTCCGGGCTACCCGGCCCCATCCCCGACCTCGTCCCCGTCTGTGGCCACGCCCCACTGGGCCTGTCTGCTCAGTGCTGGGACCAGTGGATGGAGAGATGATACGTGTGAATGCACGTTACAAACTGTAACGTGCCTGGCAAACGTAAGGGACGGTGATTACGACGCATCTTCAGTGTGTGTGTTTTGAAATAGGCTCCACCTCGGAGAAGAGAAGTCCCGTGAAAAGGGAGCGATCCCGTTCCCACGACTCCGCGTGCTCGTCCCTCTCCTCCAAGGCGTCCGGTGAGTCTCCCTAAGACTGTTTTCTGAGAGTTCAGAGAATGAAAGGAAACGTGTATAGGGCTGTTTGCTGGCCCTTTATTTTTCCGTCAGAGCTGGAAGAGAAGGAATCTGTGAAGATCCAGACTCACTGGAGGGTCAGTGTTTCGGGGAACTTGGGAACTTCAGGGACCTTGAGGCCTCTGGGCAGGGCTGAAGGGCTCAGCCGCCCCATTCTCCGGGGACAGTCGTGGACTCTGCCCCTCGCAGTGGCTGGGCCGCATGCGGAGTCCTGGCCGTGCTTGGGGACTCCCTCGGGCCTCTCCATGAAGCTGTTGGGTCGGGAAGTCACTCTGCCCTGGGAGGGGGGCGAGGACGAGGTGTTCTTGTTGAGAGAAGTAGACATGGAGACTTGGTTAGGAAGAAGCAACAAAAGGCAGCAAGAGCACGTGACCCCTTGCCCGGGACTGCGCTTTGGTGGAGGGAGTGGGCAGTGTGGGTGAAAGGCCTCACGTAACCTCTGCCCCGAGGGGTCCCTGAGTCTCGAGAGCAGTCAGGACCTGCGTACCTGAAACAACGTCCCTTCCTCCTGCCAAAAGCATTTATCGGAAGCCTCCTTTATATCTGAATCAGGACACTGAAAGATAAATAAGACACAGACCCTGCCTCAAGTAATTTATCATTCTCAGTAGTTTTTCATACACATGAAGCATTATGGTTCCACATGTGAAGACGTAATTAATTCTGTCCCAAGTAGAGGGCAGACTCCGGGATGGGTGTGGTCACCCCAGGTTTCAGAGAGCAGCTGACCTTGCCTGGGCCTGGGAGGAGGAGTTCCAGGTGGAGGAAACCTCACATGCAGAGAGAGGCCTGGGGCATGAGCATGTGCAGGGTCTGGACAGAGGGAGTGGTCTAGGTGGCCGTCCAGACTGCAGGTGGGGGCCCGGCTGTGGCTGGGGGGTGGCTAAGAGTCCGTGCTGTGTGGTCTGGGGTGAGGGGAGGTCAGACCCCCCAGGAGATTTGGCCTGGGGGCCTCTGGGGCAGCCCGTGAAGGGCAGTGAGCCCGGTGGTGGGGCCTGCCCCACAGATGCCCCGATGGGGTCAGCACGGGCCTCCTTAGCCCGGCCTGGAGCTCTGTGACAGAAGGAAGCTCCAGCTCATAGGCTCAGGGGCAGTCAGAAAAGCCTAATGCTGTTGCAACTGATATCTGTTTGCCCGAAACAGTATAGGGAGCCCGGGGTAGAGACGGGAGTGGCAGAAACAGGAGCAGCCAGTGTGTTCTGGCCAGGTCGTCCCTGGGATGTGCCCGACCAGGTCCGTCTCTCCTCAGGCTCAGCACTCCTCGGCGAGGCCTCAGCCCAGCCCACGGGGCTCCCCCAGGTGGAACAGGCCAGGTCGCCCCAGCCCCGCGGCCCTTCAGAAGAGGGCAGGGCCCCTAGTGAGAAACAGAGGCCCCGAGTGGGACAGGGGCCACCGTCAGTGCTCAGCAGGCACAGCCCCGGGCTGGCCCCCCAGCCTGACTGCAGCCTCCGGCCCAGCCAGAGGAACGTCCAGGTGTCGGCCACCTCATCGTCCTCCCAGCTGTCCTCCTCGGGTTCGTCCTCCTCGTCTGTGGCGCCTGCCACGGGCATGCTCGTCCTGCAGGCCTCCCAGTGCTCCATGACCAAGGCCTGCCGGCAGCCACCTGTCGTCTTCCTGCCCAAGCTTGTGTACGACATGGTCATGTCCACCGACGGCAGCGGCCTGCCCAAGGCCGCCTCGCTCCTGCCTTCCCACTCGGTCATGTGGGCCAGCTCCTTCCGCCCCCTGCTCAGCAAGACGATGACATCCACAGAGCAGTCTCTCTACTATCGGCAGTGGACGGTGCCCCGGCCCAGCCACATGGACTACGGCAACCGTGCCGAGGGCCACGTGGACGGCTTCCACCCCCGCAGGTTGCTGCTCAGCGGGCCCCCGCAGGTGCGTGCCCTCATGGTCCCCCCATGCTCAAACCTGGAGGCAGGCTTGGGGCGGGCAGTATCTGCTTCTCATTTTGCCATTCCCCTGGCGGGATTTTCTCTGATGGCCCAGGGTGGGCAGGCAGGAGCTGGGTGACTTCTGTTTCTCCTTTGCGTGGCGTGGGGGACAGAGGGGAGACATCTCTGGCTGCTCCTGCTGCCTTCAGGCTGCAATTCCCGTGTTATATCACGTGGCCCCTGTGTGCTGTGCATGCTCTCTAACGAGAAACATGACTCCCGGTTCTGCCCTGGAAGGTCTGGTGACCTGTTAACGGGGAGGTGGGGGTTCTGCTTCCCCTTGCAGCCCTCCTCAGCTCACGGCAGTTCCCTAACAAGCAAAGTCCATTTCACCTCTCAACGCGGCAGAACCTCCAGGGCAGGAGTGTCCAGAGTGGTGCTTGCAAGGAGGAGGAGGACTGTGGCCCGGGCTTGGCTCTTTGCAGCAGAGCAAAGGCTGGGAGCTGGGCTCTGGGGTGCTCTGTTTCCGTGTCCATCTGCGTTTCTTGAGCTTATAAGATGAGCATATATTACTTTTTCTAATTGAAAAAAAACAGTGAAAAAAACAATGAAAAAATATGTTTCTTAACATATTTTGGGTGATGGGAGTCTCCATTGCTCCTCATGTTGGATTGGATGTTAGCAATCTTTAAACCTTTTGCCTGTTAGATAAGTGAAAAATAGTATATTTTTATTAGTAAGATTTAACATATTTTCATATATTTCTTGGTCATTGGCATTTTTCAGTGATTTTTTTGGCTGTTTCTTTTGTTTGCTTTTTCTTTAGACCATTTGGCCTTTTCTTATTGATTTGTGGCAGCACTTTAGATATTACAGAGTTTTGTCCTTTGTTTATTATATGTATTGCAATTATTTTTTCTGAAGCCCACCCCCTCCCCAGTTGTATGTCATATTTTCCTCTTTAAAGTTAGTTTTTTCTTTCATTAATATTTGCTGAGTTTCTGGCTGTGAATTGGCACTGGGCTCAGTACTTGGAAAGCGTGTCCCTGGCGTGACTGTCACGGGGTGGGTGACACGTGGGGAGGATCCCAGGCCAGCCCACGGGTACTTCTTTAGTCAGTTGTAACCAAAAGGAATAAGGATTAGTAGTAAATATGCTGGCCTGGTGCTGGGCTGAGGGAACAAGGGGCTTACATAGGAGGACAGAGAAGGAAGAAGAGAAAAGTCATTTTTTCTTTTTCTAGGGGTTTAGGAGGAGAAAAATGAGATGCCAACTTTTTATGTCTTGTGCAATGAATTGTATCATCTTGCTATAGACATATTAAGACGAGCAATTCGTGATTTTTAAGACTCTTATGACATTATGTTTTACACTGTTGGTGCATTTTTTTTTTTTTTTAAGAAAGCTTTCTTCAGCTTGGGAGAAAGTCCTATTTCTAACAGCTTCACCACCATGAGTGGTTAAAATCTGGAGGCTCATCTGCAATAATGTATAAGCAGACAGGCCTCCTGCTCTCGGGAGTCCATTGTCTACCTGTCAGGCTCCTGGAGGCCACAGTTCCCCTCCACTGTCCGTGTGTCTATGGGCTCTTGTTTTAGCGGCGGGATGTGTAGGTGAGGTGGATGGCGCGAGGCGCATCAGGTGTTCGGCCCGCGCCTGGCCGCGCGTGGGATTCCTAACTGCGGGCTCTAACGTCCACGTCTCCGCAGATCGGGAAGACGGGCGCCTACCTGCAGTTCCTCAGCATCCTGTCCAGGATGCTCATCCGGCTGACGGAAGTGGATGTTTACGACGAGGAAGAGATCAATATCAGTGAGTTGTCAACTTGGTGACACTTGGGCGTCCAAGCCTTCATCACTTTCTCAAGTGACTTTCACTGTGTCGCACTTTCTAGGTGGAACCCTCAGATTCATGATCAGACTTGTCCCGGGGCCTGCGAGGGCTGCTGTTTATCCTTTCCTTGTCGTGGCCTTTCTCAACACCACCTTAGTACTCAGAGGCCTTTGTGGGGAGAAGTTTACGGAAGTAATGGCTACTGAGTACCTTCCGTGTGTCAGGCACTGAGCTAGATACTTTACATAAATTACATAAAATGTAAAGGTAGAGACTTTACGTAAGTCTCCTATGCCACACCGTGAGATTGACATTGTTATTCTCCTTTCCTGATAGGCCATGTGCTCAGGAGCCAGGCTGGGGGTGGCACAGCTGAAATTGAACTAGGTGTGACTCTTGCCTCTAGAAAGCAGACTTACCCCTCTGTAGATTTCCTACATGGGCAACTGAGCCCATAGGTCCATATCTTGGGGCAAAGTAGGAGATGACAGCTCCATGCATGTCATTGTCCCTGAAGACCTTCCAGTGGGATGAGATGTGGAGGTGGAAGACAGTGATATTGGTGATCCTGACCCTGTGTAGGCCTAGGCTAATGTGTGTGTATGTGTCCTAGTTTTTAACAAAAAGTTTAAAAAGTAAAAAAAAAAAAAGTTTTCAATATAAAACTTATACAATGAGGATATAAATAAAAAAAACATTTTCTGTACAGCTATACAGTATGTTGCTGTTTTAAGCTAAGTGTTATTGCAAACAAGTCAAATAGTTAAATAGTTTATAAAGCAAAGAAGTTACAATAAACTTACCATAGTTTATTATTGAAGAAAGAATGTTTTTTGTAAATTTAGTGTAGCCTAAGTGTACAGTGTTTATAAAGTCTACGGTGCTGTAGAGTAATGTCCTAGGCCGTCACATTCACTCACTCGCTCACTCACCCAGAGCAACTTCCCGTCCCGTAACCTCCATTCATAGTAAGCGCCCTTTTATTGCATTGTTACTATGTTTAGATAGACAAATCCTTCCCATCATGTTACAGTGGCCGACAGCACCCAGTACAGCCACGTGCTGTGCAGGTGTGCAGCCTAGGTGTGTGGTAGGTATCCATCTAGGTTTGTGTATGTGCACTCCGTGAGGTTAGCACAGTGACAAAATCATTTAACGTTGCATTTCCCAGAATGTGTCCTGTTAAGGGACACGTGACGGTAAATCATTTTTACTTCCTATTTTGTCACATATTTGTGTTTCTACCAACCTTGCAGACCTCAGAGAAGACACAGACTGGCATTACATGCAGTTCAGCGACTCCTGGCCAGACCTAGAGCTGTTCAAGAAGCTGCCCTTTGACTACATCATTCACGACCCCAAGTACGATGACGCCAGCCTGATTTGTTCACACCATCAGAGCGTGAAGAGTGAAGGTCAGACTTCCGCCTCTCTTGTTCCACCTCCTTCCGAAGGGCACGGGCGAAGCCTCTGAAGGGGTGGGCTGAGTCGTGTTAGGAATGAAGTCTGGTCGTGGTGGATCAGCCAGTGAGGCCTGGTGCAGAACTGAGATCACTCCTCCCCGAACGAGCAAGGGACGGCCAAGGAACCGTGAAAGAAAGACGTGCTGCTCAGGACGCACGAGCGGTGGTGACAGCAGGCTTGCCGATTTGTCACGGTCAGAGTTTTCCACGGGCTCTGGTCCATAGAGGACAGAAGACGTGTATGTTTCCTTATGAATTTGGAGTTGTCGTGACAGAGTGGGCACACGTGTTCCCACTCCTTGCTCAGCCTCTCGCTTTCTCCCTGCCTCCCAGACCCCCCGCTTCCACGGGGCTGTGTCTGCGTGGTGCTCTGCGGCGTGGCAGGGGCCGGTGTGATGATAACGTGCGCTAGAAAAGTCTGGCAAACGCAGTGGGAAGTTCACCAGTCTCCAATTTAAACCAACAACTTTATCTTTGTTGCTTTCAGAGCAGATCCCTTTCACTGGGCTCCTCCTCAATGGCCAGTCTGTAATGAAGCCTTAGCGTTAACCTTAATCCTGCCACGTCATTTGAAAAAATGGAGGCCAGTCACCTGCAATGTGGTATCAGCATATTAAGTATTGCAATCAATGGTATTGACGATTTAAATTGTCATGTGGTGGCTCCTTAAATAGGTCTTTCTAGAACATTTTTAGGTCCACAAGACACTGTATAAACAGTCCATTGGTTTATCCCACTGAGACTTTGTGTTTCCTTTGGTCAGCCGCCTCCCCTCGGGGCCCAGGTCGATGAGAGGCCACCCTCGGTGACCACACAAAGTCCTATGGTTGCCTGGTTATTTTGGGAATTCCAGTTCGTTTTGGCTTGAGTGGGCAGGGGATGCAATACTTGCTGCTTCCTGCTGCTCTTTAACGCTGCCGAATCTGGTGCAGACAGAGGGACGTCCCGGAAGCCGGAGGACCTTTACGTGCGGCGTCAGACAGCGCGGATGAGACTGTCCAAGTACGCGGCATATAACACGTACCACCACTGCGAGCAGTGCCACCAGTACATGGGCTTCCATCCCCGCTACCAGGTAGGCCCCGGGGTGCCAGGCCTCTCCCAGCCCACACTTGTCATGGCTCCACCAGGTGTGTGACCTCGGCCCACGTCATCTGTTCCCTGTTCTTTCGTGTTTTCATTCCCGAGTGGGCGATGGAGAGTTCCGGAAGCCCTTGCTTTCTGGTCTGCTCACATCCTCGGTTCCCTTCAATAGTCTGAAATTATTGCTGGCACCAGAGAACAGTGGTTCTCCTGGGGTTGCGGGTTTGTCGGTGGCCAGGTTTCCTGGCCGTGGAGGTCATCGTTGTCTCTCGGTCCTAGCGATTTCGGAAGCCAGTTGGGTGCAGCTGGCGCTCACTGAGTGCTTCATAAGTACCAGGCGCGGCAGCCGCAGAGACAAAAGAGATGAGTAGGCTCTGTCCCCATCCTCAAGAATCAGTCTCGGAGGGAGATGTGCACGGCAGCAGAACTTCAGAACCACGTGAAGGAGGCAAAAAGAGCATAGGAACTGTATTGATAAGGGGAGGACTCTGCATTCATTGAGCACCTACTGCATGCCAGGCAGTGTGCCCAGGCACTTTTTATAGATCTATCTCTCTCAGCCTTTCTACATGGTAGAAAATATCTGTCCTGGACACACAGAAATGGACAGGGCTACCGACTCAGGGCTCCGGCAGTCTGCAGCTCTGGTTGGTCACCTGAAGCCACACCTATAATCCACTCAGGGTACACTGGTTAGGAACTGTCCCGTCTAGTTTCTCACTTCACACTAAAGCCTCGTTGTCCCCATTTTATAAATGAAATCTGTCTGGGCGGGGAGCAGAGGAGAGGATGTGGAGGCATCAGGAAGAATTTGCCAAGGGCTGAGGCAGAAGGAACGGCCTGTGCAGAGGAGGGGAGGCCGGGTCTTGGGCATGGGAAGTGACCTGCATTGGGTGTCGCTGGAGCCGAGTTTGGGGTGGGTAGACTCAGGCCAGGAGGCTGGAAGGCCCGGCAGAGACCCGACCACGGCCCAGGCACTGTGAGGAGCGATGGGGACCTTTGCAGTGAGAACTCAGTAGAGCAAGGTACAGGCAAAGCTGCAGTTTTGACTAGTGTCTTAACAGCCACCTGGAGGCATGCAGGGACCGGCGAGGCTGGCCGTTGATAAACAGCAGGCAGTATCTTACACTTAGTGCTTCATTTCAGACTCAAGGGAAAGAGGGGAGGAGGGGGGAGAGCTGGCGCTGGTGGGAGCCAGGCAGACACCTGACAGGGGGGCGAGATGGGTGGGATAGCTAATGTTCTGGCTGCTTCCAAAAAGGCCCGAGGTCTGAGCACTGGCCTCTCTCTCCATCCCTTTTGCAGCAGGAAACAGCAGCCGGAGGCTTCAATTCTCCCAAGTCTGCCTGGCCTTGAGCTGGGCTGCCAAGGAAGTAGCACCTGTCTTCCTCCATACTAATTTTTGTTAAGTGTGCAGTGTTACTGTTGATGAAATCACTAAGGACATGGGAGCAGTTATTTAAAGGACCAAAATAATCAGTAATCCCATTTGTCCCAGATAAAGTCTCCTAACTTTCTTTTTGGAGACAGAGTTTTTCTTTCAAGGTGGGAAAAAATATCTGCGAAGGCGTTCTCCTGATTTTGAAATTTAGGGAATTGGAAAGGACTTGAGGATGTAAGTCCTCGTCACCTCAGTGAGCACCAGCAGTGACTTGCAGCATCATGCCCTCGGGCTGCGTTAACAGATGGCAGAGCACAGGTGGGAGAGACCGGGAGCATGTGCCCTGGGAGGCTGGCCACACCTGGCCCGTGTTCATGGGGTGCTCAGGTCTGGGGGCCGTAGTCAGAGAGGAGCACACTGGGCGGTACAGGGGCTTGGAACCAGTTGGTGAAGGATGTGGAGGGCACTTGACCCCCTGGCTGCCTTCTCCCACCTCACGTGCCTCTGCTCATGCTGTTCCCATTTCCTTCACCTGGGGCTCCCCTGACCTTCTCCATGAAACTTCTCAGTTGCATCCTCCTCTGCTCCCTCCCTAAGTCAAAGCTCTCTCTCCCTCATCTCTGCTGCCGAAGGGCTGTGTGGCTGTAGCCACAGCGGGAGTTCAAGGCCACTGTGTGCAGATCTGCCTTTCTCCCACCCAGAGCACACGCTGGGAGGGCCGGCGGTGGGGACGGCCCTGAGAAGGACGCCTGTGGGAGCGCGAGGCCGGGCTGTGGGCCACACGCGAGAAGCAGCCTGTGCACAGACCCAGAGCGGGGGCGGCCGGGAAGTGGAGGCTGGAGGAAGTGACTGAAGTGCTGCTAGACTTGGGGACAGAAGTGCACCTGAGACCTCCGAGTGTCAGTTTCCACATCTGCAAAATGGGGATGGAGACAGTACCCACTCCTAGGACTGTTAACCACAACACGAAAGGGACAGAGCAGGGCCTGGCACACAGTGTCATGGAAGCGTGCAAGCAGGTGCAGTTGTCATCCTACTACTGTGCTACTGCGCATAGTAACCATGCTAGGAAGATACATCTGTGAGAATTAAAGCATGAATGCTTCAGTTAGTGACTCACAACAGGCCTGGGTCAGACCCAGACTCCAGAGGGCTTGGTGGTCTGCATAGTACAGCTGGGGGCTGCACCATCGGGGTTGGGGACGAAGCAAGCTCTGCTGTGTGTGTGGCCTTGGGCGTGCTGGCCCCATCGCCAGACCTGGGCGTCTGCACTGGAGCCACGCTGTGGGTTCCTCGTGCTGTGGGTGGAGGCGGCTGTGACCTGCATGGTGTCGTGGCAGGACGGGCCTGGGACCTTCTGGGAAGCAAGGCGGACCCCGATGACAAGCTCTGTCCTTTCCCCTCGCACCACAGCTCTATGAGTCCAGCCTGCACGCCTTTGCCTTCTCTTACTCCATGCTAGGAGAGGAGGTCCAGCTCCACTTCATCATCCCCAAGTCCAAGGAGCACCACTTCGTCTTCAGCCAGCCCGGGGGCCAGCTGGAGAGCATGCGGCTGCCCCTCGTCACAGACAAGGTACTGGCCAAAGCCGTGGTGGGGCAGATCTCAGTGGCTTCATGTGGTCCCCGAGCTGGGGCACTAGCGTCAGTAGCCGCCTGATGAGTCAGGGCACGTGGAGCAGAGTAGAGGTGCCGGACGGTGACCAAACGTGGAACAGGCTGGTGTAGCGCGTGGAGGTGCTCAGATTCCAGTTTGAGTCTTGTTTTACCATTTACTAGTTGTGTTTCTTGGACTTGTGACTTAATATCCCTGAGCCTCAGTTTCTTCACCTGTAAAGTGAAGCAATAATAACTCTTGGAAAAGCATATGGTGAAAATTTTTTTGAATAACCAATGTAAGGAAGACGCCAGCACCGTGCCTGGAAGATAGCAGGTGCTGCAGAGACGTTCGTCTCCTCCCCTGACTTCTCTTGCATGCTCTCTGTCATGGAGCGTTGTGAACAGTCTTGGGCAGACAGAACAGCACAGTGAATCCCTGAGGGCCATCCCCCAACTTCAGCCTTGTTTCCTTTGTCCTTCTGTCCTCATCTCTCTTCCTGTATTTGGAAGTAAATCCCAGATGTCATTTATTTCATCTATAAATATGTCAGGGTAAATCTCTGAAAGATACCTTCCATTTATCTTTTGAAAAGATTACTCTAATAATCCACTGTCTCTGTGGCCACCATTCTTCTTATAGAGATGCTCCTTGCAGGGCTCTTGGCTTGACAGTTCCAGCCTCACAGTCTCAGAGTCCACCAGCTGCTCTTGAACCAGCCCCAGTAACACAGGCATGCGTAGAAGGCCGCCTTTGCCTCTCCAGAGTGCCAAGCACCTGTGCAGTTGAATCTGGCCGTTCAGACCCAGCAGTCTATTATTGAGCAATGAAAACATTTGTAAAGTACCAAAGAGGCTTTCATCGTAAGGTGTCTGCTACCCCAGGGGCTGGGCTTAGGGGTGTTGCAGTGACACTCCCTGGATATATAATAACATAAGAGCTGGGATTTCTCCATCTCTCCGCCTGCATCCCAGCTTTCCCGTCAGAACTGGCCACAAGCACCAGCTGCATGCACAGCTTGGTTGCAGGTGCTTTGACAATTCGGAGGGAGCAGAAACCCTGGCTAGGCCAGATGAGCTCATTGCTAAGGAAGAAGTAGAAGAAAACCTAGTTGTTTATGTGAAAGATACTGGCAACCTGAGCGTATGACTGGCTACATGGGAAAGTGATTGGGGGTGTCGTGTGTTCACTGTGTGTGGAGGATTGAAGACACACAGGAGTAACCTGTACTCTGAGCACAGTATTTGATCCTGGTATCAGAGGGTAATGGATTTGGCTGCTTGATATATGCCAGTTAGTTTCTGTCACCTAACAAACCACTTGCAAACACGCATTTATTTAGCTTCGGATTCTGTGGGCCAGCAGTTCGGCTTGGTTCAGCCGGATGGACGGTCGTTCTGGCTCAGCTGTGCTCGCTCGGGGTCTGCAGTGAGCTGTCAGGTCAGCTGGGGCTGGCTGCTTAGAGTGGCCTTGCGGGGATGTTCGTCTCTGCTCTGTACAGTGTCCCATCCTCCAGCCGGCTGGCCCCAACCATTCACGTGCAAGTACTCTCGGGACAGACTCAGAACTGGCACAGCGCCATTTTCCCCTCACTTTATTGGTAAAAGCAGGTCATGAGGCCAACTTGGATTCTAGGAGTACGGCAGTTGTCTCCGTCATGTGATGAATATGCTGCAGGGTCTCAGGTCAAGGGCGGGGAATGACTGTGGCCATGTTTACAAGCATACCTCACCATACCCGTGCTTTGGGCAGAGCCACGAGTACATCAAAAGCCCGACATTCACTCCCACAACTGGCCGCCACGAACACGGACTCTTCAACCTGTACCATGCGATGGACGGCGCCAGCCACCTGCACGTGCTGGTCGTGAAGGAGTACGAGATGGCCATCTACAAGAAGTACTGGCCCAACCACATCATGCTGGTGCTGCCCAGCGTCTTCAACAGCGCCGGCGTGGGTAGGTGCTCCCGACACGCTCTGCGCGGCAGTTTCTGGGCACAAAGCCTCGAGAGAAGTCTCGAGTTCCAGAGATGAAAGAGTTAAACGTTTGACATGAAGGCTTTTGTTTTCGAACTTTTAAAGCTGTTTTCATTTGTTTGATTTTCTTACGGATGTTCCTTTTTCCCGACGTTTGGTTATCAGTTCATATTTGCAGTGGTTAGAAAAGAAAGGATGAGGAAGACAAGTGTGGGTACGACTTGGAGAGCAGTATTTTCCTCTCTCTAGCTCCTCTCCTGAGTTGCTGGCCGTGGTCAGTGGCAGGTGGCCTACGTTGGGGCAGTCGGAGCAGCTTGTCTGGGGGACCTTGACCAGCGGTCTGGTCGGGCCCTGTCGGGCGTGGGGGGGACAGGCCTGAGCCTGCTCGTTCTGCCCGTGGCAGGCGCCGCCCATTTCCTCATCAAGGAGCTGTCCTACCACAACCTGGAGCTGGAACGCAACCGGCAGGAGGAGCTGGGGATCAAGCCGCAGGACATCTGGCCCTTCGTCGTGATTTCGGACGACTCCTGCGTGATGTGGAACGTGGTGGACGTCGACTGTGCCGGGGAGAGAAGCAGGTGAGATGTCCCAAGAGCTCTGCCTCCCCCAAGCTGCACTGACAAATGAGCTGACTGGGGAATGCTGTCCCCGCTGCGAGGACCAGAGGGCCCCTCCATCAGAAGGCGTGCCCTGTGGTGGCCGGAGTCCTGGGTGCTGTGCAGGTGGGCTCACATTCCAACCCCGGCTTGCTTTTAATTTTAAAAAATTGTTATTGAAGTGTAATCATACAGAAAATCACATACTTTATATTAAGAGTAATATATACATACAAAAAAGGAAGTATAGTGTATATACAGAAATTTTCATAAACTGAGCACACCCATTTAACCAACACGATATCCAGAAAGGGGCGTCCTCCCCCAAGTCTCCCTCCTGCCATGCGCAGCCCCGCCCTGCCCGCCAGCCTCACCGCTGACTCCTAGCTTTATGTTCGTTTGCTGTGTGACTCTGGGCAAACCACCGAATCTTTTTGGGTTCTAGCCTCCTCGTCTTTGCCAGGGCTGTTAGCACCTATGCCAGAGGTCTGTTGTGAGCATTAACTAAATTATGATCCGCAAGCGTGTTTAGCACATAGAAGAAGCATAACAAATGTGACGTGCTTAGCGGGGCGCCTGGCCCCGCGGGGGTCGCGCTGGGTTCCAGCCTCACTGGCCCGTCCAGTGCTTGCGGTGCGGTCGCAAGGCCGGGTCCCGGCTGGCCCACACAAAGCCTCTTGCTGCTGCTCGTGTCAACCCCATTGGGACGTCACTCTCCCGCCTTCGAGCAGGGAGTTTTCCTGGTCGGAAAGGAACGTCTCCTTGAAGTACATCATGCAGCACATCGAGGCCTCCCCCGACATCACGCACTATGCCCTGATCGGCCTGCGCAAGTGGTCCAGCAAGACCAGGGGCGGTGAGGTGCGCGAGCCCTTCTCCCGCTGCCACGTGCATGACTTCATCATCCTGAACGTGGACCTGACCCAGAACGTGCAGTACAACCAGAACCGGTGAGTACCTGCCCCCAACGGCCCCAGTGGACGGAGCGCTGAGTGGTAGGCGGCCTAGGGCTGGGCTTGGACAGGTCTCTCCCTTTTGTCCCGAGGGCCCACCTGGGCCACAGCTTCCGCCCCGCAGCACCGGCCTGGCCTTGCTTCCAGTCCTCGGGTTTTTAGTGCCGTATATTTTTGTGTGTTCCCGTAAGATCACTCAACTTCATCAGTCCTCATGAGACCTCACTTTAGTGAGTCACATTGTGCAATGTGTTTCTCTTGACACGTTGCCTTTTAGGAGCTCTAGCACTGAAGACAAGGACGAATGTAATTTCCGTAGTTTGTTCTCTAAACATCTTGCCACAGACGTGCTCACATCTCTGGAATAATTCAATCGCCAGTTGCCTGCTGAGCTCCTGGGTGTGCCAGGCAGTGGCCGTGGCTGAGTGGGCCTGCGGGAGTTTCGCAGCCAGGCTGCCGGGTCTGCTGGAGTCTGGGCTCTGCCGCTGAGCAGTCTCACGGTTCAGGCACATGACTCATCTCTGAGCCCTGTTTTCCTCAGCTGTGAAACGTGGCCAGTATTTTACCCTGGGCGGTTTGTTGTTTCTTTCCAACAGATCAGAGAGGTAGTGTCGGTGCCCGCACTTGGCGTGTGGTTGTCAAACAGCAGTGCTTGTGTGGTTTAAGCCTTAGGTGCACGCCGCCCCTCCTGGTACAGGGACGTTGCTGTTTGCCCCGTTTGTTCTCCTTGTAACCCCTTCTAGAGTAAGGTCTGGAGGCAGGCTGGAAGCCCACCCCACCTAGCAGCCCCCTCGGACGGGGGCCCACACTCTGGGTGTCTGGGGACAGTGACGGGGGCGTGAGCTGTGTCCTGTCACACCTGCTCCTCCTCTGTCCCGAGCAGGTTCACGTGTGATGACGTGGACTTCAACCTGCGGGTGCACAGCGCCGGCCTCCTGCTCTGCCGGTTCAACCGCTTCAGCGTGATGAAGAAGCAGATCGCGGTGGGCGGGCACAGGTCCTTCCACATCACATCCAAGGTGAGCGTGGCTCGCTGCTGGGCGGGCCTCCGCGTCTGCCTCGTGGGCTGCTGAGGTGCAGAAATGGCGGGAGCCTTCGGGAGAAGACGTGTGGTCTCTTTCTGGGGCGTGGGTGGGGCTTGACCACTGGGAAGTGTGCGCAGAGGTTTGTAATCAACCGGAGAAGGGAGGCTCTGTCGGGTTTCTCTTCTGCTCTCTGATTTTAACTCTGTCCTGTCCGCTTATGCTCAACGCGAGACCACCACCAAGGCGTCCTGTGCTGGCTGAGGTCCAGGGCCACGCTTCTCTGTGCCCTGGGCTGGTGCCTGGCCACGTAACTGAATGGCCCTGCAGGCTGGCTCAGTGGCCATGCTGTCTGCCCACAGGCCAGCCTCGGGGTGGGGAGAGGCATGATCCCGTTGTGTCCGTTCTAGCTGAGCAGGCCTGGGGAATTTAAGATGCCAAATTGCAGCAAGACCCGAAAGTTGTGTGTCTTCCGGGAAACCATGCAGGCTGGGTTATCTCTGCCTGAGGGTCTCCCCGATCCTGTGGGCCAGAGCCCCTCTCTCTGTCACCTTCTGCCTGTCTTGAATCCTGCCCTGAGCCATCAGCCAATTTCGGTACCAGCTGCCTTTTCTAGCCTCTGTCCTTCCTGGTCTCTGCTAACTCCTTGTATAGTCCAGAGGCAGGGGTCGAAGCCTTCTCTGCCAGTGAAAGCCCATCCTCATTTCTCTTGCGAAGGAGCAAGACCATTCAGTAAAAGGCCTGTACTTCCAGAAGATCTTGGGAATCATAGTTAAGCCCCCTATCTTCCACCTACTACCATCATTGAAAATTTTAAATTAAAATTATGTTAGATTTGTAATTTAGTTTGGGGAGAATTGAGATCTTTACTGTCTTGAGGCTTTTCTGCCGAAGAGCGAGATGTGCCTTTAAAGCTCATTTTTCTCTTATGTCCTTTGGTGCCACTTAAAAACTCTCAGGTATTTTCTCTTTATTCCTATTTTGGACATAATCTTAGTTTTTCCCATTAGGTTTAAGTGCATATCGATTATATGGAGGAAAGCTAGTAATGTCTTATGATCTTACATATGAGTGAAATCACTTAATCGCTTTCATTTCTTTGTTCATTAAATATTTACTGAGCGCCCAATCCCTTTGCTTGGAGTATATACCCAGCGGCTGAGACAGAGGTTAAATATTTAGTTCAGCACTATAGTGAGAAGCCTTATCAGCCAGGTGAGAGTTCTAGACTTTTCTCTAGGAGTCATTGCAGGGTGTCCAGCAGAGGATCTGATTAGTTTTAATTATGTATATTAAATATAGTCTCTCTGCCCGCAGCATGGAAAATGTGCCAGTGATGGAGTGAGTGCCCACAGCCTGGGTGTCCACCCTGGAGAAGGGGCCCATGGGGGTGTGCTGTATTCAGGTCCCCGGCACTGGCCCTCCCCGAGGCAGGTGTCACTGGGTGTGGGGAAGAGTTCCCAAGGTCCACGGTTCTCTCATCCGCTCTAGACCAGACAGCCAGTTTCCTGCATGGAATGATCAACGTCTCTGATTCTTACTGATTGCATTGGTTAGTTTGCATGTGTCCCACTTTGGTAAAACCCCATTTTTCTCAACAGAGGATTCCATTCTGGGAGTAGCTGTTCCCCGTTCGTGGCACTCCCCTGAGCAATACAACCTTCCCTGCTGGGGCCACTCTGAGCCCCCAGGTCCAGCCTAGAAGCCTTGGAAGGGCCCTCTCCTCTCCGGGCAGCTGGAAGTGGCCTGACTCCCCTCATCCCGTGCAGGTGTCCGAGAACTCGGCAGCCGTCGTGCCAGCCCAGTATATCTGCGCCCCCGACAGCAAGCACACGTTCCTCGCGGCTCCCGCCCAGCTCCTGCTGGAGAAGTTCCTGCAGCACCACAGCCACCGCCTCTTCCCGCTCTCCCTGAGAAACCACGGCCACCCCGTGCTGTCCGTCGACTGTTACCTTAACCTGGGATCTCAGGTGACCTTCAGGGGGGCACTGTGGAACGTGCAAATTAGAGAATCCTGGAGCAGATGAGCTAGAATCCAGGGCTCTGAGTCCACACTGGTCAACTGCTGTGTCTCAGGTTTACACAGATACCAACTGTGTCTCAGTTTACCCACTTTACAGCTGGTAACAGGCAGGAGCGCTGAGACGGCTGCCCTGATATAAGAAGTTAGGAGTGAAACCCAATTCCGATGCCAAAACATTTCCATTCCCTAATGAATCCATGTATAGATAAATCTGAATGAATCTCCTGGAACTGATTTTTAGGGTATATATTTGGAAATAACATGAAAATATCTCTGGCTCCCCAGAAATCTTGAGCTTGACCAAGTAGTTAGCATTTTGTCCATGGATGCAAACCCGGAGTATGATGTTATTGAGTATTTGTGCGGAAAATGGAGTTTTCTCTTGGATTCCTTCTGTTTCAGATTTCTGTTTGCTACGTGAGCTCCAGGCCCCACTCTTTAAACATCAGCTGCTCTGACTTGATATTTAGTGGGCTCCTGCTGTACCTCTGTGACTCTTTTGTGGGAGCTGGCTTTTTGAAAAAGTTTCATTTTCTGAAAGGTAACTTACGCAACTCCAATCCTGAACCCTGACTTGAATGGCTGTCACCACCTGGGGCCTCCGAGGAGGCGTCTTCTGGGGCTAGTCCTGCTACCAGTGGGTAACTGAGGCTCAGAGAGGGTCAGCGACTGTCCCGGCCACCAAGAAGGCTGGGGCTGGGTCCTAGGGGGGCTCTTTCCCCTGTTCCTGTCCAGGTAGAGACAAGACATGTTCCCCTTTTTTTAGGCGTGTTGCAGATATTTTCAACGTCTGTGTTCCTTTTCATCCTAAATCCTTCACATCAGTGCCCCGGTCCCCTTAGATGCCGCTTCCTCCTGGCAGAAGGGTCCTTCTTCCTCGCCTCAGGGGACACCGTGTGCTCCTGTGCTCTTACTCTCATCTTTCTCCTTTCCATGCTGGAGCGGCCGAGAATGGCAAGCTCTTGCTCTGCATGATTTTGAAAAAAATGATTTCCAGTCTGTGTTTCCAGTCTCGATTGGCCCCTAACTGACCTGCACTTTCCTTGGTGGTTCTTTGCTCTGACCTTCCTGTCTAGCAGGTAGTTAATGGGCACCAGCAGTGTACAAGACTTCAGGGAATGCTGAGAGGTTTCTAGAGCATCTCTGCGTCCGGAAACATTTCCTCTAAAGGGAGGATTGGACGTGCAGACAGGGAGGAGAGAGACGAGATGAAGGAGACCTGGTTGATGTACGGCTGTATGCCAGGAGGGAGAGGCGGGAGAGTTGCTGAGGCAGGGCGCAGGAGCACAGGGGAGCTGCCCCCGCCTGGACGGGTGGGCAGAGTCTGGCTGGGTGAAGATGGGGGTGAGGGTGGGTGCAGTATGCAGGGGTGTGAGCCGAGGGCTGGAACTGAGGATGGTTGGTTTGCGATGCTCGGCTTTTCTCTGCCTCCATGGAGTCTCCCTGCCAAACCCGCCACATGCCGGCCATACTGTCTGTCTTGCTAAGATCATACATCGTCCCAAAAGAAACAAAGGACTTTGCCCTTCCAAGCAGTGCCCGATCTTGTTACTGCCAGTAGAATCCAGGCGGTGACTTTCATCTGAATAAACTCATGCTCTTCCTTCCCACGCCTCTGCCCTCTCCGCGCAGGTGCCACCCTGTGCGTGATCTGCCAGGACCGGAGCTCGCTCCGCCAGACGGTCGTCCGCCTGGAGCTTGAGGACGAGTGGCAGTTCCGGCTGCGTGACGAGTTCCAGACGGCCAACGCCAGGGAAGACCGGCCGCTCTTTTTTCTGACTGGACGACACATCTGAAGAAGACACCAGCAGGTTTTCTGCAAGAGCAGAGTACTCAGCACCCTCGTGCTATTGAGGCTAAAGAAAGTTCCAGAACCACAGGGTGTTTGACTGGAGCGGACCCCAGGCACTCTCTGCAGCACAGCCCCTCACGGGGCGCCGAGGCCCATAGGCCCTGGTCTCCGGAGCCAGGAGGAGGAGGAGGAGGAGGAGGAGGAAGATGCCTCTGGGGAGGGCAGGACCAAGACCAAGCCTGGACTCCCGAGTTCTGGGCCAGACGGCCCTGGCTGTTTTGAAGTCCATTTCACAAAGAACAAAGTTTTGCTTCCTGTCATGTCACTCACGTGCTTCCATGGACAAACTAGGCTTTTCTCTTAGTTCTAAAGAATCTCGGATTATCTTGTAGAGGTGCCAGTATTTCAGGCAGGGGATGGGATTTCAGTTAAGTAGGTTTTCCTATAACCTCCTACAAAGCAATATTCCAAAGGAACATTTCAACTGTAAAGGCTGGAGACAAAAAAATAAGAAGCAGATCATTTTAAGAATTATTTAATTGCCTACAAGTTTGTTTTTTTAGAAGCTAGCCCAAAGGCACCAAATTTAATAAAGTAAAACAAATTGTTTTACTTCAGAGCAAATATGATTCTATTAAAATAGTATAGGGTCAATACCCTACCTCTTAGAAAGGGCAAAAATGCAAAGAAGCTTTCTTTAAAACTAAAAGGTTTTTTTTTTCTTTAGGGAGAAAATGAGGCTTACAGAGGTTGACCTAAAATTTGCCTTACAAAGGAAAGAGGACCAAATTGCTTACTTGAAACCAATGATAAACACACCAAAGTGATATAATAAAATAGTTAATAAGAACTAATGATTATAATTTATTGACGCTCAGTTTTCAGTTCCTTAAATAGCTTGTTTTCTCTTACCAATGGTTGGTTCCTTCGGGGAGGATCTCGCCTGACTAGAGAGGCAGTGGGAGCAGAAGAGCAGGCTGCAGGGATAAGCCCCGCAGCACTCGCCCCTGCGCAGCCCCGCAGCACTCACCCCTGCACAGCCTGGCAGAATGGGCCACGGGCCAGCGGTGTAGACAACCGCCTACTAGCCAGACATCAGGCCAGGGGCTTCCACGGTGATGTCTCGCTTAATCCTTTCCACATGTGATCGGGATGACGATTCTCATTTGAAGGACAAGAAGGTTGAGCAGCAAAGTGCACCTCACCCGGGTCACGCAGCTGGAAGAGCTAGAAGCGCAGTTCAGACTCCTGGGTCCTGGATTCCACAGTCCGGGGTCCCCACCCCCACTCCCAATACCACTCTGCTTTTTAAGTGGCCCATAGCTTGAAGGAGAAGTTTTAAAGATACTAAAAAATTCATCAGAATGCATTCTTATACATCTATCTTAGATATTTATAAGCACTCTAATGGATAACAATCCAAGAATGAACGATTTTAAAAGATAATACCAAAGAGTTAATGTCAATTTTTTTTTCCCCTAAGAAACAAAGGCCACAAGTACTAAAGGTTTAGATCGATGTTTGTAAAATGATCACTTTGTATATGTCATTATTCCTGTCTTGGAATAAAAACTGACCTCCTTTAGTTGTATTTGTCTTTTGTAAATAACACCTTCTGTGTCATTCTCCCCATTTTGTTAGTTAATTTAAACTTGGAAGAAAAAACCCAAACTAATATTCTTATCTGTTCCAGTCTTATAAATAAAACTTATAATGCACATATTGGTTCTTTGGTGGGTATTAATTGCATTGTTTTGAGAGAAAGGAGTGTTGCCAGAGATCTTTGGGGTCTACCTGCTTAAAACCTCATGGTGTGACAAAAGCAAGTTTTGGAAAGGAAATAAGAAGAACACAGTAAACGTGGGGAATTTCTGAAGGAGAAAGCGCAGACAGAATTGGATGTGCTAAAAAACAAATGTGAGGAAACCAGCTCAAAATGTGCAGAGAAGCCTGCCTCGAAGCAGGGACGGTTTGGGGACACCGAGCTTCAGAGTGGCTGCGGGAGGAGACCGGGGGCATTTGTCCAGATGCTTAACAGGGGAGTGGTTTGGAGCAGCGAAGCTGTGTGGCTCCCTGCAGCTCTTCCTGTCACACTCCTCGTGTTCCACCCACCTGTGCCAAGCAGCTGGCCACGGCCAAAGCTAAAAGCGAGTGTGGGGGCCCCAAGCAGAAGGAGGACGCCAGGGAGCCAGGCCTTTGTGAAAAGGAGCTGTTGGCACTGCTCTCTGCTCAGCATGTCCTGTCCCCCGTAATCATTTGCGGTCACTTATGGTAAACAGAATAAGCAAGCAGGAGTTCCTGGCACACAAATAAACACACAACTAGGATCCAAAAAAAGCGTAGGAAACAAAGCAGTGAAGGAAAGGGGGTCACCCAACCGCAGTGGAGGGTCGACGATGCAAACAGTCCTGTGAAGCCAGTGTGATTAAAAGCAAAGAAGTGAGGTCATAATGTATCCAGAAACTTACAGAAAGGCGGTTATAGATCTTGGAAATTAAAAACCTCAGTAGGCAGGTGAAATGGCCGGGCGGACAAGCTTGAGAGAACAGGGAGCTGGAAGGTGCGGCCGGGGAAGGAAGGTCCATGACCTGCGCTAGCCTCTGGCTTCTTCCCTCACTCACTGCACACCAGCCCCCGGGACCCCCTGGACCCCAACTGGGCATGTGCACACCTCAGGGCTTGCTGCCACCTCTGCTGGGAGAACTCTTCCCTCCATGTCCCTTGGATCACTACCCAAGGAGGACCTATCCCAGATTGGGTAACTACTAACAGAGAACACAGTTTGGGGTTTTTTGTCTCCCCCAGTGAAAGTAGGAATTTGGGAAGACACGCTCACTGCTGTATCCCCCGAGCCTTAGAGGAAAGGGCAGAGCCTGCCCTCTCTCCGTGCCATGGGTCCGGGCTGACTGGGATGCACTGCTGCTGGGCCCATTTCTAGACGTGATCCAACTCTGTGCTCTGGGTTGATGTCCGTGCTCTAACCAGGCTCTTCCTAAGCTAACGTAGAGGCGGAACTGACGGGGAGGCCTAACATGGGGATACAGGTCTCCAACCACTTGGAGAGCCCCCATCTACACTTCCAGCAATAGGAAACTGAGCAGACCTCAGCTTATTCTGAGGCAGAAGGTTTGCCGTTTGGGATGATAGAGCATTTGTTAGCCATTAGTTGACAATTTTCAGCAGATCTATAGTTAGTGGATGTTCTTGAATTTTTAGTTTCCATCCTATGCTTTCCGTGATGTCTTGAGCTCCTCCCTGCTGTATCTCATGGAAGTGGCTGTGTCATGTCTTAGCCAGATGCCACCGTGAACAGGAAGCTCCATTCATGCGTCTCTACAAGCCCACACACAACCAAATGTTAAACCTCTTGTTTCTTCATATAGGACTCACTCCAAGGCCTACAAGAATCCTTTCCAGAATACTCCGAGAGCCAAGACCTTCACTTACCCCAAGTCTCTGCCTCATAGTCCTCAAGTCTAACCAACTAGAAAGTCCTCAAAGCCCGGGAGTAGTGATCCAAACCAAACTCAACTAACTGCACGAGTCCACAGTGGGCTGGGACTGTAAGTTTGTTTAATGGGTCTTCACAACCATGTGACATGAACATGCACTGTTTTTATATTAATAGTACTTACTATGACTGGCTTTAAAAGGGGGGCTTTTCTGATGTGCCTAGTAGCCTAGTAGGGTCAGAGGTGGGAAAAAATCCCCTGAATACTTTTAGCAATTTAAGAGCTGTTACAATGAAGGAGGAGAATTCAAGCTTCGAGAAGCAACATTTATTATACAGGTGTCAGAGTTCCCACGGCACGATGGGGGCAGCAGGAAGAGCACGGAGCATGAAATCTGGAGACTTCGGTTCATGCCTCCATTCTTTGGCCAAGACACCCAGCTCCCCAGAGACTGTTAGCTACAAAGTGAGCGTCAGTGAGCAGCAAACATTTTTGAGCACCTACTATGTGTCAGGCATTTTACTAGATGACTAAATATCCGTTATTTCATTTAATCAGCACACCAATGCTCTGAAGTAGGTATTATTGGGATCATCTAACAGAGAAGGAAACTGGGGCTCAGAGAGGGTAGATGACTTGTCTGCAATTACACAGCTATTAAGCGACATGACACATGCCTGCAGGTGTAATAATACTGCCACTCACATCACAGCTGGCTCTTAGGCAACTCGCTTCCACTGAGCGCCATATGTCAGAAGGTGCTGTTGACTCTTACAGTTTTGCCTATGATAAAAGTATGGATCCGATATTTTCCCACTGGGAAACCCAACTGTTGGATTGCCTGGCAGAGGTGGTCCTGGATGTGAGCGTATATGAAATATGCTACGTTACATGCCGTCCTGAGTGTGAGCAATCCCAGTATTAAAATTTCAAAGTCACTTTTAATAACAAATTTGTATTAAACCTCCTAGATCTGGCTTCAGAGTCTGCAGACAGCTTTTGTTGAAGCGAAGGCCATGAACTAAGGGTGCGTCCCATGTGGACAGCTTTCATTTCTTTTTTAGTCTGCTAGCTTAGGCAGGCTTCCCAGCTCGGAGGGAATTAGCATTTTAATGAACAAAACAGTTGGAAAGGCCAGTGCAAATTTTTAAAGGCCTTCACGTCTGGAGAAGAAACAAGAATTCTGTGACTGCATTTGTCATTCGCCGAATATACTGTCCCAGTTTTCTCTCTCTTTTCTTTCTAAAACTTTGGCGAGCACTCATTTTTCTCGTTTGGGATATCGGGCAGCTCTAACTCTGCTTGTCGCTCCATCAGAGGGTCTTTCCCCGGCCTGCTAAGACGGGGGAGTGTGGGTGGTGGTAGGGGTTGAAATCCTAAGCTCCGGTGCCTCCGAACGGGACCTCATTTGGAAATAGGGTCGTTGCTGATGTAATTAGCTAAGTTTAGGTTACAGGGGTGTGAAGGGGGCCCCTAATGCACTATGACTGGTGTCCTTACGTGTGAGGAGAGACACAGGCAGACTTTCCTGTGACAACAAAGGCAGAGATTAGAGTGATGAACCTGCAAGCCGAGGAACGTCAAGACTTGCCAAGAGACCCATCGGAAGCTGGGAGAAGCAGGGAAGGACCCTCCCCCCGGAGTCTCCAGGCTCTCACACGGCCCTGCCGACACCTCGACACCTCGATCTCAGATCTGTAGCCCCCAGAATGGCGAGAGAATAAATGTCTGTTGTTTTAAGCCACAGTTTGTGTTACTTTGTTACAGCAGCCACAAGAAACTAGCCCAGGTGGGCAATGCATGCTTCATCGTTCAAAGGTTAGCAAAAGCCGCCTGGGATGCTGACGCTGGTGAAGTCACGGCTGGGAGACTGAGCCTCATGAAATTAACACTTTGGGGGTCTCTCTCCTGCTCTTGGCAGTCGAACCAACCAACCACACATGTAAATAGATGGGTGGCTTCACATTTTTAAATGTAGAATTATAAAAGTAACCTGCATTCAGGAGCCTAGAGCATCTCCTTATAACGACAGCTACTATTTTTTTCCCAGAAGATGTATACCAAAAATGTGTAGTGGTTACCTGTGTACTAGGACTTCGAGTGCTCTTTTTTTCTTTTTTTTTTTCTTTTGAGATAATTATAGATTTACGTGCAGCTGTAAGAAAAAATACAAACAGATTCTGTGCACCTTTACTAGCATGTTGACGTTGATAGGTGTAAGATACAGGACAATTCCACTGCTGCAAGGATCCCTCACGTTGCACATTTGTCACCACAGCCCCTCCCTGCCAGGCCCCCTCCCCACATCCTGGGGCCTGGGCAGTCACAAGTGTCTTCTTTGTTTCTATAATTTTGACAGCTACCATTTATTGAGCTCTTTGGGGCGCTGGGCACTACACTAAGAATTTTTTCATATTCATAATGTCGTTTAATTCTTAAAACCCAGGAGTTTGACGTCCATGGAAGTGGGGCCTGAGCAGGTGATGAACTCGCTTAACTCACCTAGTTAATCAGTGACAGAGACGGTCTCCTGGCTCTCTAATCAATGCTCAGTGTCCCCTCCTGGGGCAACAGCAAGAGGAACTGAATTTCTACTAGTTACCTCAAGATTATAAAAACAGGATTATATCAATAAATTAAAACTGGCTTCACGTTTCCTCTTTCTCCCAGTGTTTCCGAGGGTCTGCTGCATGCCGGGCACCCCTGTGCTCAGGTGGTGCGGTGAAGAGGACAGCCCTGTGACGGGGTCACTCGTGCCTCCTTAGCAAACCCGTTTTCAAGTCCTTCATTCTGACCTCTTTTCTGTATCTATATGATTTGTGCATAATATCACAATGTGATTTTGTCTTCGGTTTTCTAGTTAATACAATAGTATCATCACAGTATGCTTATGTTGCTAAATAAGTTTTATACTTCGTATTTAAGGGTGGCCTAACAGATAGTTTGATCAAATGTATGATTTGCTCAGTTCCATAACGTGGGCCCTGTAATCTCTTACTGTCTTTTGCCATCAAGCTCTTGGGCAGCATGGTACAAACACTGAGCACCCGGCTCCCAAGTCCCACGCCTGGGTTCCAATGCCCGAGTTACCAAGCGGTGGGAGAAGAGCCTACTTAACTTCTCTTTGCTTCCGTTGCCCCACGTGTGAAAGGGTGATGGCGGCAACACTATGTACAGTTGGGGGCTGCGGTGAGGGCTGGACAGGGTGTGCTATTTATGTCCTGGGTCTGGTGCCTGCTTGGAAATGTCCGAATGAAGGACGCCGCAATAAACCTGTGTGCATGCACAGAGGGGCCTTTCTTCTCTAGCAAATTGCCTTAAAGTAAAATTCCAGAAGCTGAATTACAGGATCTAAGTTTCTGAACATGTTATGGCTTTCAAAATATATTACCAATTTGCTTTCCAATTCAATTCAATTTCCTCTCCGTCTAAGGCAGGAGTACATTGATGTCACCCAGTTACTGGCAGCAATCTTTGCTCTTGTCATTGACATTTTTGTTGACGTATTAGCCATAAAATGTTGCACCACTGTTTGAATAGTCATTTCTTTAGCAACTATTGAGGCTGAACGCATTTCCTCTCATGTCTTTCTTGGCCTTTGGGGTCCTGTTGTTCTGCTTAGTGAATTCGCATGAAGGTGTTGGATAATATGTAAAGTAGCTCATCTGTCATGTTCTCAATCTGTTATTTTTTAAGTTTTGGTTCTATTGGTTTTCACTGTGCTTTGGTAACACGCAGCAGAGGTGTGCCTCATTCCTATAGCTCCGGTAAGGGACGCTTCATCAGGTTTTGCCACGTTTGGGTCTAGGGTAATGACGATAATGACAGCTGGTTATTTATTGAGCATTTACTATGTGCCAGGCACTGTGGTAGGGACTTTATACTCTTTATTTCATTTAATCATTATAAACTTATTAGCCACTGTAGATCCACAGTCCCTTTTCCAAAACCCTCAGGATCAGTTGTGTTTTTCAACTCAGGGTTTACCATATTTTAGATAAGTAACATGGGACATACACCACATAGTACGTAACCCTTGGCAGGGTTTTGGGAGAATCCTCATAACCAAGTACATTACCATTTCTGTACTGTATACATATGGACATTTCCATTAAGAGGGATACATATTATAAGTTGCTTCAAAATCAGGTCCCTTTTTGTTGACCAGAATTCTTTTTTTTTAAAATGACTTAAGAGTCTTTTGCCCCCACCAGTTTTTAGATGAAGAAACAGACCTGAGGACACCGATCTGCCCAGGGGACGCCTGCTCCCGAGCTGTGAAGCCCAGGGCTCACACCCACTGGCTCAGGCCACCCACACCTCGCTGGAGAGTCGCTCCATGCTCCGGCTCTCGGGGCTCCACCGGCGCTTGCGTTGCGAGCTGCTGCTTGCTCCTTCTTGCCTCCCAGAGCTCTGTGAAGCTTCTGCTAGAACGTAAGGAGGCTGCAACCTGCAGTGAGTGTGCGTGTGTGTTGTGTGTGCAGCGCTGGTCACGGCAGTGGGGAGGGGGGTGACAGGGCTCAGGCAGTGGGCAGAGTCCGGGAAGTGTCGACACAGTTTGTCAGAGTGAGCCTTCTCCTCATCTTGGTGCCATGCCCACCTTCCCCCTCCTACCCCACAGACCCTCACCATGTTGAGGGTCTCCATGTTGTGTCCTCCACACTCAGGACAAACCACCATCCTTCTCAGCTCCGGCATCACCACCTCCAGGCGCAGGGCTGGCAATATGAGCAGGGTGTGGCAGCCTAAGGCCTGCAGGGAAGCAGGCAGAGCCCTCCCTGCCGGCAAGAACTGAGAGATCCAACTCGGCCAACTGTGTAGCCTGGGCACACCTGGGCCCTGCTGCTCTGCGGCTGGGAGCACACAGCCGTTTCCCCATCGGCCACATGGGCCAGCCTGGCCACCGTGGATCAAGCATCACACCGGCCGAGGCAGAGGTGGGGTGGGGAAGCTGGTGGCCCACTGGTTTCTAAGCTGTCAGAAGCGACTGTCACTGTGAACAGCTGCCCCTTCACTGGGAGAGACCAGAGCATTTTACTACAGCTCATGTGACGTGACGATTTGACCAGCTTCTGGGGCAGTGGATTTGTCATTTGAGGAAATTTGTAGGACATCTGAGTCATTAGAGGAAATCCACAGGATGTGGGAGTGTGAAACTACACAGGAATGTGGTAGACTTCTAGGACAGCAGGAAAACAGCAATTATAATCATGCAACAATGATAAGAAAAATAATACCAGCAAAAAGTTATTGAGCATTTATTATGCACCAGGCACTGTGCTAAGCAGGTTAATCTCAGACAGCACTAAGAGATGGGCGCTGTTCTTTATCTCCGCTATACAGATGAAGGAAACCGAAGCCAGGAGGGGCCATGTGACTCGCCTGCAGCTACCAGGCGAGCAGGCACAGGGCTGGGGTGGATGGAAGTCTTCCTGACCGCAGGGCTTAAGCGATTAGTGATAATGTTGCTTGTCTGGTCTGCCAGGTGACTGAGCAGTAGGTCATTCTGTGTGCTCATTCAGTCTTGTCCTTCATCCAGGTCAGGGTCTCTGGGGGCTCCCCCAAGCCAGAAGCTATTAGGGTGGGACTCTGGGGCTCCCGGGGGTAATGGCTCCACGGAGCGGTGCTGCCGGCACAGGGAGCCGAGAGCCTCCAGGAAGAGTTTTCTGAAGGAGGAGGAGGTGGTGTTGTAGAGGACGGGTGTCAGAGCCGAGCTAACGTAGAAGAGTGTGTTGGTCACCATGTAGAAGTAGTGATAGAAATCATAGAGTGTGCTGCAGGAGAAACCCAGAGGGCCCGGTTAGAGGACCTGTCACTTCCCACAGTGTCCCCTTCCCGCTGGAGAGTGCCCTTCTCCTCCAGTGGGCAGGTGAGGAAGCCCGTTTTCTGCTGTCAGGAAGCACAGTGTGAATTCAACAAAGCTCCATCACCACCAGCTGCCCTGGGCTGTGCTCTCCACCCAGCCTCTGTGACTTACCATCCCCGGCTGTGGCTCCTGATCACTTGCACGGTAAAGGTGACATCACTGCCTGACAGGGGCTGTCTGTCCAGCCCACTGAGATGCCAGGAGCCCTGTGCTGCCAGGTGTGGTCAAGGAGACATGGCCTCACCCAGAGCTGCAAGGCTTGCGGGGAAGCTGTGCTCCCCGTCACAGAGATCTCTGCAGTGGGAAGGGTCTGGGGTGGCTCATGCTGTACACGTGTGTGTAGGGGCTGCTGGCAGCTCCCGAGAAGGAATTGGCCATGTGGGCTCTCTATTCTCC
The DNA here is from genome assembly GCA_963574885.1 of Lepilemur ruficaudatus. NCBI lineage: Eukaryota > Metazoa > Chordata > Mammalia > Primates > Lepilemuridae > Lepilemur > Lepilemur ruficaudatus. The sequence continues at coordinate 37,085 of CAUYRT010045337.1, forward strand.
TGGATGTGTGACCCCCACTGCAATCAGGGGCACAGTGATGTCCAAAAGGCAGATAATGAGTTCTCGCCTCTGCTCCCACCGTGTCATAACATGGGTGCACGTGCTGGTCTCTGTCTAAGGGGCCTTTGTTAGCTCAGGAATCACAGCTCTGAGCCTTCCTCCCTCTCTCTTTGTAATAACATGGCCTGTGCTCCCCTATTCCTAGCCTGTGGGCTTCTCTCCAACCTATAGTCAGGACACTCATGGTCCAGACCACCACCCACAATGCCTGACCAGCTCAGAGAGGTTTCTAAACAATGCCTTGTTCCCCATACCCAGCTAGGAAGTTTTGAGGACAGAGGGGCAGGGCAGCTGGAATGCAGGCCAGAGTTCCCTAGGAGCCAGCAGCTGAGGGTCCCCCTGGAAAGCCATGGAGATCTCAGGCTCAGCCCAGGGCCCTCCTTGGATGCTAGAGCCCTTCCGCTGCACTCACTCAGTCCACTTGTCATCCGGGACGTAGCAGTACATGAGCCTGCGGGCATGGTATGGCATCCAGCAGATGACGTACACAGCTACAATGGCCCCTGCAGGACAATTGGAGAGAGAGACAGTGAGAGACAGAAATCAAATACATTCTTAGGTATGTCATCTCCAAGGGAGAAAGATGCCAAGGTGACAACACATTTCCCTAACTTGTTCCTGGAGTCAAAGGGTTGGAAGGGAACTTGGAAGTTATTTGATATATCCCTATCTGAATCTGTTCTCAAACCTTGCAAGTGACTGTCCACTTTGACCATGACCCGGACATGGCATGCTTCTAGACCCTCTTCCTGGCCATTAGAATATATTCCTAACTCGGGGCTAGATATTGCCACATGGTTGTCTAGCCACATATGCAGCAGAACTTGTGTCTTTCCTGCCTTAGGAAGCCTCTCCCTCCTCTGGTCCTTTTTCTGATTGACTGATGGTGCCACCATCCATGTGGCACTCAAGCCATAAGCCTGAAAGTCTTATTTTTCTGTTCCCCCTGCATCCACTCTATGAAAGAGCTCCTCCTTAGCAGCTCTCCTCCCCATTCCTTCCCTGTTCCCACTGCTGCTGCCCTGAGAGGCAAGAGGCTCTTACCCGCTTCCCACTGACTGTGATGACAGGCTCCCAATCTTCCAGCCCTCCCCCCTCCTGCTCCTACTCTGCCTGACTGGCAAACCCACTGTCTAGCCCAGTGTGGCCCCTGTGGTAGCAGGAGCCTGGGAGAAGTGCGGAGTATGGGGCCCTGCAGTCTGTTTACAACTTTCCAGATCATTCTTACATCAGTTTGAGGAGCACTGTTTAGCCCATTCTCCAAAGAGCTCATGAGTGCAACAGAGATCAAAAGCAAATCTTCCCTGTCACTCCTGGACACTGACTCTTTGAATGACCACCCATTGTCTATAAAAGGAAGTCCCACACTTTCATGTGCTGACTTTGTGTTACTTATCACAGCACATTACACATCTCTGTCCATGCACAGGACCGTGGTGTTGATGAGAGCAGAGACCTGTCTTGTACTCAGTCCTCCCAGACCTCATTTAGTGCCTGGGTTATAGTAGGTGCTTGAAGAGACCTCTGTTTTCTTGTTTCTCTTGCAAGACCATATTTTCCCAGATACTTACAAAAACAAGCAAACAAGCAGATGTAGCAATGTTATAGTAGGGGAAGTGGCAAGTTGAAGGGAACTGGATTTGGAGACCCAGCCAGTCTGAGAGTCCACAATTCCCAGCTGTAGTTCTTAACTATAACTTCTCCTTATGTTCATCCACACAACCGGGCCTATTGGAAAGTAGCCAGGTGTCTGCTTGTCCGTCTGTGCTGCTTCCTGGGGCAGATCAGAGGTTTCAGGTACAGAACTCCCATTCCTTCCTGCAGTTATCCCACCACACCCTACAAGAAGCCTGTTGATGATACAATTTCCCTGGGGCATAGGATGCAGGAAGCCTAGAGAGAGGTGGTAACTGGCTAGGGATTAGTGGAGGTAGCCCTGGGTTAGGGATTAGTGGAGGTGGCCCTGCATCGGGCCCCTTTCTCTTGGGGCAGGGTCACAGAGGACTTAACTGAGAACCTGGATGCTGCGCTGGAGGCTGCGGATCCGACTTGTGTCCTTGTGTCTCCCCAGGCTGGCCAGGCCTCTCAGGGAGAGGGTCTTCCTCCATGCGATGAAGCCAAGGAGACCCTCCTCACTCAGCAGCTCCAGGCGGCTGGGGGCAGAGCTGCCTGGGGCAGAGGCGGACGGCCCCTGGGAGCAGAGGGCCAGCAGGTGGCTCACCGTGACCCCGTTCAGGAAGGTGGTTAGTGCCAAGGGGAGCACGAAGGACACCAGCACATTCACCTGTGGAGGTAATTCCCAGGGCTGTGGGGCAGCTTCGCGGGCCTGTGACTCTGGAGGGTCATAGGCTGTGCCCCAGGCCCGGAACGTGCACCAGCAGAGGGAGCGACAGAAGGGCTGGAAGGTAAAGGAGAGAAAAATTCTCAGAAAGTAGGAAGCGAGCAAAGAAAATAGAAGAGAGAAGGAAATTTGGGATTAGTTGAGGACACTCATCATCTAAATAGCAGGGGTTCCAGAAAGAAAAAGAGAAAACAGAGAGGAGGAAATATGTAAAAGCAAAACACAGTCAGGAAAGTTTTCCCAAAGTGGAGGGAGCGGAGCTTCCAGACTGAAAGGCTGCTGGGGCGCCGGGGACAACGGATGGAAATGGATTCACATCACGTCTCGTTCTTACGATATTTAGGGGATGAAGAGACAATCCTGACAGCTTCCAAGGACATAAAACAGGTCACATAGAAGTAAATTTCAGAAACAATTTCTGACATTGCAAATTCTCAAACTTTTTACCTTCTGTGAACCTTTTCTCAGGTCTCAAGAGGTCACAAGAACATATGTTCCATCAAAATAAGGTTATAAACCAATCAAGAAGAAAACCTGGGGTTCAAAAATAGGGTACCCAACAGAGGAGCCAGGAGCGTTGGTGGGGCTTCCTAGGGGGCCCCCCTGCACAGATGGGAGAGTTTCCAGGGGTCCTTTGTGCATGGTGAGCAACCAGTGGGATTGCAGAAGGAGGCTGGAGGGCTCTGAGGATTGGAAAAGAAAGAATGGAACTGGTAGGTTATCGGATGGGTCTGAACATATTGCAACAGTATTTACACTTCTGGCAGAGAAGTGGAAAATGAATTAGGAGTAGGTAATAGAAAACTAAGCAAATGAAAAAAAAGACAACGCATTATTAACTACAAGGAAAACAAAAGTGGTATCGGAAAGAAAATACAATAAAAATATACTACATGGCTCATCTGTGAAGAATGTTTACATAGTCACAATTATGTAAATCCTGGACATAAATTTAACCAAACACAGTGAAATAATTAAACCTGAAGGATGGGGGTGGGGGTCAGGGGTAGGAATAGAGGGAAATGCTCATTTTCTGCAGGTGGAAGACAGTGGATAAAATTTAAAACCGGGAACTAAAGCAAGCGTGTTCTTTAGGAACATGCAGGCAAAGAGCAGAGAGTCTGAGAGTGGGCAGCTCTGCTCTCCACCGGAGAATAGAATCAGAGTATGGAGAGGTGTGGGGGGGGATGCTGTTTTAGCCTTGTATTGTTATGATTTGATATTGACTTAGGAAAAATGAGTTTATTATACAATACCCTGTGTTTTAAATGTTAGTTTATCTTATTTAATTATTTATTTTAAGACATGGGTCTTACTCTGTCACCCAGGCTGGAGTGCAGTAGCATAATCACAGCTCACTGCAACCTTGAACTCCTGGGCTCGAGCAATCTTCCTGCGTCAGCCTCTAAAGTAGCTGGGACTGTGGGTGTGTACCACCAAACCTGGCTGATTTTTTTTATTTTTTGTAGAGATGTGGTCTCGCTTTGTTGCCCAGGCTGGTCTTGAACTCTTGGGCTCAAATGATCCTCCTGCCTCCACCTCCGCTCCCAAATTGTTGAGATTACAGGCATGAGCCACTGTACCTGGACTAAATGTCTAATATTAAAAATTCAAAATATGTGTGTTATAGGGGGTTTCTTCATCAGTTCTAAGGCTCTCTACTCCTTTCCCTTTGTAAACATTTTAAAAAACTGAACAATATTTTAGTATCACTTTAAAATCAGTACAAAATATCTGAGTTGGGTGCTGCACCTTTTTTAGGCGTTATCATTCATGCTTTTTCAACCTCATGCATGCTCACAAATCAGCAACACCAATAGCACTGCTACACTGAAAGAATTCGTTACATGTAACATCAAAACATCATTCAAAACATGTAACCATATACCTGGCCCTGGTATATTTCGCAGCTTCCTTGCTTTGCCCAGTTTAAACCGTGTCAAGGAAACTATGCAAGTAGCATATTAACAACACAACCCCTGCTTGGCTCTTTTTTTCCCCCAAGCCCAACTCCAAAATAGGTACAGTCTGGAAGTCACCACTCCAGTCTGTGACAAGTGGTGAGACTTGGAGCCCAGGCACTTGGGGCACGTGGTTGTCCAATTCATTGTCACAGCTACACCAGGGCCCAGCAGGGAGCTGCACAGTCAGGCCTGAGCAGCAACACACTGACTTCCACTGCAGGTCAGAAGCACATGGATGCTGCTGGGAGGCAGATGAGTGTCCCCTGCTGCTCTGTGGCCTTGATGTGATGTGCTTGGGCTAGTGTTGGGACAGGCAGCATGTGGACTGCACTGCTGAGGTGTGAGGGCAGGATCAGTCCACCTGACTTAGTGGCGGTCTGCTGTCCTGATCCCTGGGTGGCCAGTTTTATTTGTCTGCTTACTGTTCTGCAGCTGGTTGTTTTTTCGATTTGTGTTTGCTTTTGTCTCCTTTATCACCAGGTAAGGACTGGGGTAAGGAATTTGAAAATCTGCAAAAATGTCTGGTATAGGAAGTGGATCTTCTGAAAATTCGGGATCCTGCCCAGCCAGTCTTGAGTAACTCTTTTTATAGGGATCACGGTGACCAACTTCTGCTGCAAGAACGATGCTTTCCCATGGGTTTAGCTGTACGTTTTCCCATGTCCTTCCCGAGGCTGCAGGTGGCATGTGCATTTCTTCTGAAACCCTTCATTGATGTTGAGTGTTCAGGCCTCTTTATTCTAGCTGCACAAAAATCCCATTAAGCTGGAGGTTCTGCCCAGCTTGTCATGGGGCTAAAGGTTACTGGTTTTGATGATCATAAATATTGGTTCTGACATTAGTAGTTCTGCAAATACATGCCCCGTGGCCCATATATTGGCAGCTTTGGGATAATGTCTTGCTCCAATAAGTAGTTCTGGGACTCAGAACCAGAATCTTACAACTGCTAGATTCAAATCAGCCAAAGGCTTCAAAGGTGAACCAAAATATTGGGTATAGCCCATCACAGCAACTTTGATTTTTCTTTGCTCAGGATCTTCATCCATAATTAAAATATTGGCAGGTTCCATGTGCCTGTGAAACACCCAGTTAGCATGTAGGCAATCACATCTAGGCTATGATGTAAGAGTGACTTCACTATCCTTCAAGGTGGCTTCATGGGCTGTTTGGGTTAGAAGCTCTGTGACACTAGATTATAGTCCAGAGGCTGAACAGAAGCCATATCATCATGATAGAGAAACACTTTCTGAAAAGAGGACATTTGGATGCTCCAGCTTGTGAAGGGACCATCATTCCTCCTGGTTTTGTAGATGTGATGTCAAGGGCTGCAGCTGCTTTTGTGCCCTCCTGCAGTCCCCTGACCTGGTTCCCTGGCCTCAGAGGCTGTGACAATGGCCCACGACTTTAAAGAGAAGCTGTCCAGTAAGTGGAAGCCCTCTGAGGACCTGTAGAGTCCCCCAGGTGGCAAAACAAGGCAGGACAGAGAAGAAGGTGAGCGTTTATTGAGGGCAGGCTACATCCTCAGTGCTTTCACATGAGCTCACCTAATTATCACAGAGGACAGAGGATGCCACTGGCCATGTTCTTGCCCTGTGGACAAATCTGTGTGTGTGAGCCGTACCCACAGACATCTAGACACCCTTTTCTGAGTCAAAGATGAACAGCAGACATAGGGACTCCTGGGAGCCCTGAGCCCCTGATCTGACCCAAGGACCCAGGGGCAGCCCCAACATCCTGGCTTCAAATCTTCATTTTGGTGGATGCCACTTCCAGCTGTGTTTCTATCACTTGCAACATAAACAGCTCTGACTAAAACCCTCACCAGCCTCTTTTTATTCTCTCCACAATGGCTAAATTCTTTAGTTTCAGAAATAAACACTAATTTCCTTTTAAAAGAAATAAAGAAACTAATAAATAAGCCTTCATCAGGCATTTGGCCGCCTGGTCCCCTCCCCTCCAAGCCTCGTTCAGCCCTCGATCCCCCACATCCAAGGGGACCTGTGGCTGGCTCCTTGGTGCCCATCATGACTGCCAAACCCCTGGGGAAAGCCACTGCAGACAGTTGCTCATGGTGATTCAGGGTCATGGGCCAGGGGACTCTGGCTGAGCCTGTCAGGGAGGAGCTGAGTGGTGGGTGGGACGTTGTTTAGGGAAATGAGAGGTGATAAGTTCAGTGGAAAGAGGGCCCCACTTCCTGGAAAGCCTCTCTACAGAGGCACACTTCTGAGGATGACTCCATGGCCTCAGTGGACCCTGGGAAACTGGAGGAGCCACATACTCAAGACCTGGGAGGAGCCTGGCCATGTTTACCCCTGAGGAGAATCCTCCTCTCCCAAATTCAGGAACACTTGGATTGAACACAGTGGCTTCACTGAACGCCCATGAAATGTTAAGACATTGCTCGTACCCATGGACTTCTGATTTCTCGTAGGAGAAAAGCAGGTCGGTGAGTGAAACCTTCCTTGAGGCCCTTAGGTCCTCTGCGCCTGCCCAGCAGGTGGACAGGGAGACACAAACAAGGGAGGGGCCTGCAGGGACAGGGAGGAGGGGACTTTAGAGAGGGCCTGTGAGCCTGTAGGCAGCTGGGCTTCCAGCTGCAGAAGGAAGCTGAGAACCAGGGGAGGGAGGACCCCACGTAGGGACGTGGCGCGTGAGCCCCCTACGCAGCCACTGCACCCCCCCACACCTTTATATGCTCACACAGAGCCCTTCGTGCATTTTCACGAGCTCCTGAGCAGAGAAGGGGTCCTGGCTTTGGTCCTTTAGGTCTGCTGGAGAGCCAGGGGCGCCTGGAGAGGCCTGGGCCGCCCCAGCCTTTCCCACTTTACCTGAGGTGTTGGACACACAGGATCTCAGGCCTATGTGACCAGAGCAAAGTGACCAGAGGGCACTGGCTTGTAGAACCATGTAGAACCAGAGACAAACACTCTGAAAGGTGAGTATCACTTTCAGAAAATGCATTCCAAAGTGCAGTAAATGTATCACATGTTCCAAGAATTCAGAAGCAAGGGGGAGAGCGCCTCAGGAGTTGGGGTGTTGACAGAAGGTGCTAGGGAGGTGGTGAGAGTAGAGCAGCGCTTAGAGGGATAAGAAGGGCTGGAGGGGAGAAAGCAGAAGAAAGAGCTTTTCTAAAAGCCAGAGATCAGGCACAGGGTGGGGAAAGGGGGAGCAACAAGAGAGCCAGTGGCCTGGGAGAGGCTAGGCTTGGGGGTGTAATAGAAAATGAGGCTAGAAGCCTGATCAGGGAATCAGAAGAGAGGCCCAGAGCACCTCCCCCACCCTCACTCCACCTCCAGTCCCCTCCAGAGCTGTAGCGGGAGCTGTCATGAAATCTATATTTTCACAGGCTCGCGGGGCAATTTTACACCCGTTAACAATTGAGCGCCACTCTTGTGAGAGCGGGAGGAACACGGACTTTGTAGTTTATTTTGAATTCAAGTGGCGACTTCTCTCAATGCTTTGCCTTGGCCAAGTCTCTCCCCAAGTCTTTTGTAAAAAAGGACAACGAGACCCAACTTTCTGAGTGGTGGCAAGCGTCAGAGTTGAAAATACCTGCTCCCGGGCGGGGGCGGCTCCCTCCTGCCCCCCACGCCCCTTACCTGGATGAAGACTTGCAGCGTGGCGCGGCTCACCAGCACGGTGCACACGCGCGAGGCGGGCTCCGGCTCGCCGCCCGGCGTCTGCAGCTCGTGCTTCTGCCCCATGATCACGGCCATGGGCAGGGCGAGGCCGAGCGAGGCGGCCCAGACGAGCGCCAGCAGGCGGCGGGTGCGGCGCGGCGACAGCAGGCGGCGGGCGCGCAAGGGCTGGCACACGGCCAGGCAGCGCTCGGCGCTCAGGCTGGCTACGCTGAGCACCGTGGCGTAGGCGCATAGCTCACGCACCAGATAGTAGCTGCGGCAGCCCAGGTCGCCGAAAGCCCAGGGGTAGTGGAACCACACGAAGTTGTAGAGCTCCATGGGCACGCTGACCAGTAGCAGCAGCAGCGCGGAGAGCGCCAGGCTGAGCACGTGGTAGCGCAGGTGCCCAGCGCGCCCGGGCCGCGCCTTCAGCACCACGTGCACGGACAGCGCATTGCCCGCCGCGGCCAGCGCGAAGATGAGCGCGTAGAGCGCCGTGAGCAGAACCTTGGCCCAGAGGCGCGTGTCCACGCCCAGCCGGGCGTCCAGGCTCGGCCCCGCGCTGGCGCTGGGCGGCGGGGGCCGCGGGCGGCTGCTCTCCATCCCGCTCCCGGGGCCTGCGTTCCCTCCCTCTCACTGCCCGGAGACTGGGCGAGCTGCCTGGTGAGCCCGCGCCGCCTCCTCCCCGGGAACCTCCAGAAGTGGGAGGACACGCCCCCGAAAGGGTGTCCCTGAGCCAACGCCGGCCGCCAATGCAAGCCTGTTTGTGATGGTCGCATTTCTTGGTTCAGTTCCATTCAGAGGCACGTGCTGGTGGAAAGTGGGCCGGAATCTGCCACTTCCCAGCTTTGTGACCTTGAGCAAGTTTTTTAAACCTCTCTGAACTTAGTTTTGCAACTTGAAAATATTGTCTACATTGCAGAATTTTTGTGAAGATTATCAATGAGTGAATCTGTGCAAGAGTTTTTACCTGTCGCACAAATAGACATGGAGATTGTGTCTTGCACCTGGGCATGTGTGCACCTGTTTTCTGCGTGTGCAGTCGCAGAGGGACTTGGGAAAGACTTTGCCAGGACGTCAGTATTTTGGAATGTTACAGTTCTTGCTAAGGTGCTGTTTCAATGCCGCACTAATAGCCTCAAAGAACTCCTTTGTCACTGACAGGTACATACTCTCCCAGTCCTTTGAGAATGTCATTTAAGTGTCCCTCAAGTTTAAGGATCCCATAGGGATGAATATTAAACACATATCTTTTGAAGCAAAGAGTACCAATAAATTTTTAACTTTTTAATGGGCTTCATATAGCTCAATAAGGCCTATAGGACCTGGGAAAAGGCAAGGTTTCTGCTTCTTTCTTGAAGAATTCTCCAAGTACTTAGTCTCCCAAGGCCTAGGCTGGTATAGCAGAGAGGACTCTGAGCTTGCAGTCAGAAGAAGGGACAGGTCTCAATAATTTATAACCTCCCTGAACAGAAAGCACCAGGCCCAGAAAGGCTCACTGATGAATTCTACCAAACGTTTAAGGAAGACATTATATCAATTCTCTACAATCTCTTTTCAGAAGCTAGAAGCAGAGGGAATAATTCCTAACTTATTCTATGAGGCTAGCATTATCCTAATAACGTAATCAGAAAAAGACATTACAAGGAAAGAAAACTATGCATCAATATCTCTTATGAACATAGGGGCAAAAATCCTCAACAAAATGTTAGCAAATTGAATCCAACAATGTATAAACACAATTGTACACCATGACTAGGTGGGATTTACTCCGGGTATGCCAGGCTGGTTCAGCATTTGAAAATCAATGTAACTCCTCACATCAACAGACTAAAGAAGAAAAATCACATGATCATATTAGTAAATTCAGCATTTAACAAAATCCAATGATGATTAAAACAAAAACTCTCAGTAAACAGAACAGAGGGGATCTTCCTCAACTTTATAAAGAATATCTACAAAAAACCTGCAGCTGACACAACACTTAATGGTGAGAAACTTGAAGCTTTCCTGCTAAGATCAAGAACAAAGCAAGGTCATCCACTCTCATCATTGTTTTTCAACATCATACTGGAAATCCTAGCTAATGCAATAAGACTGGTAAATAAAATGAAACATACACTGTTAGGGAAGTAAGAAATAAAACTGTCTTTGTTCACAGATGACATGATCATCTAGGTAGAAAGCCTGAAAGAATCATCATCATCAACAACAAAAACTTCCTGACACTAATGGGCAAGTATAGCAAGGTTTCAGGATGCCAAGTTAATACACAAAAGTCAATTGCTTTCCTATATACTGGCAATAAACAAGTGGAATTCTTAATTAAAAATATAGTATCATTTACATTAAGACCCTCCAAAATGAAATACTTAGGTATACAATCTAAAAAGTATGTATAAGTTCTGTATGAGGAAAACTACAAAACTCTAATCAAAGAAATAAAAGAATTAAATAAATGGAGAGATATCCCATATTCATGAGTAGAAAGACTCAATATTGTCAAGATGTCAGTTTTTCCCAACTTATCTATAGGTTCAATGCAATATCAATCAAATCCCAACCTAGCAGGTTATTTTGTGGATATCAACTGATTCTAAAGTTTAAATGGAGAGACCAAAGACCCAGAGTAATCAACATGATATTGAAGGAGACAAACAAAGTTGGAGGACTGAAAGAACCCAACTTCAAGACTTACTATAAAGTTACAGTAATCAAGACAGTGTGGTATTGGCAGAAGAACAGACAAATAGACAAATAGATCAATGAAACAGAATAGAATAGAGAGCCCAGAAATAGACCCACATAAATATAGTCAACTGATCTTTGACAAAAGAGCAAAGGCAACATAATGGAGCAAAGACACTCTTTTCAACTAATGGTGCTGGAACAACTGGATATCCAAATGCAAAAAAAAAAAAAAAAAAAAGTAAAAATCTAGACACAGACCTTATACCCTTCACAAAAATGAACACAAAATGGATCACAGACCTAAATGTAAAATGCAAAACTATAAAAATCCTAGGATTTAGCGATGATTTTTTTAGATGCAACCCCAAAGGCACAACCTATAAAAGAATGAATTAATAAGCTGGGCTTTATTAAAATTGCAATTTTCTGCTCTATAAAAGACACTGTCAAGAGAATGAGAAGATAAGCCACAGACTGGGAGAAAATATTTGCAAAAGATACATCTGAAAAAGCACTGTTACCCAGAGTATACAAAGAACTCTTCAAATTCAATAGTAAGAAAATAACCTATTAAAAAATAGATCAAAGACCTTAACAGACACCTCACTGAAGAAGATAAATAGTCGGCATATAAGCACATGAAAAGATGCTCCACATCATATGTCATCAGAGAAATGCAAATTAAAACAATGAGATACTACTGCACACGGATTAGAATGGCCAAAATCTAGAACACTCACAACACAAAATGCTGGTGAGCATGGATAGCAAGAGGAACTCTCATTCATTACCGTGGGAATGCAAAACGGTCCAGCCACTTTGGGGGATAGTTTGGTGGTTTCTTACAGAACTATACATACTCTTACTGTACAATCTAGCAATCATTCTCCTTGGCACTTACCCAAATGAATTGAAAACTTATATGCACACAAAATCTGCCTGTGGATGTTTATAGTAGGTTTATTTTTAATTGCCAAAACTTGGAAGCAAGCAAGATGTCCTTTAGCAAGTGAATGGATAAACTATGGTACAGCCAGACAATGGAGTATAACTCAGTGCTGAAAAGAATTCAGCTATCAAGCCATAAAAAGACAGGGAGGAAACTTAAATGCATATTATTAAGAAAAGAAGCCAGTCTGAAAAGGCTCCATACTATACGATTTCAACTGTGATATTCTGGAGAAGACAAAACTATGCAGACAATGAGAGGATCAGTGGCTGCCAGGGATTGGGGGGCAGGAAGAGATGAGTTTCTCTTAGGTAGAGTGCAGAGGACTTTCGAGCAGTGAAACTATTCTGTATGATCCTATAATGGTGGGTGTGTGTCATACATTTGTCAAAGCCCATAGAATGCACAACACGGAGAGAGAGGGAACACTCATGTACACTATGGGATTTGGGTGATAATGATCGTGATAATCAGTGCTGGTTCACTGATTGTACCAAATGCAACACATGGTGGGGGATGTTGACAGTGGGGTGGGGGTGGGGTGGGGTGCAGTTTTGCATGTGTGGGGACGGGGGGTATATGGGAACTCTCTGTACTTTCTGCTCGGTTTTTCTATGAACCTAGAAGTGCTCTAAAAATAAAGTTTATTAATTAAAAAAAACACAACTGGATTTGACATTTCCCCCCACAGTTTGTACTCCTCACAGTATAGAGTACTTTTAGTGCTGTTAAAGCAAATTAAAATTAAGATGGAGACCAGGCCTGAAGAATCCCTGATCAGATAAAGCCAGTTAAGCCATGGAAGCAACCTTGACCTTGCTAGATTTGCAAACATAAGTAAAACTTAACTCGAGCTATTTCTTGTAAATGCCTATATTAAAGAAAAAGGAAGCGTAAGCTCATCCTATGAGAAGCTGCCAGTTCACTTATGCAACTAGGTGCATTCCAATGAGATAAGCCAAAATAGGCAGCTGTATCATTGTAACCAGTGAAATATTTTCTTCGCTTTATTTCTGCATTCACCCTATGACAACCTTTCTTCCCCTTGAGTTCCCCAGGTGGAGCCTGAAGCTGCCTTCAGTTTGATGCTTCTTGGTTGATGAATGACTATATATGTAAATTCTTTAAAAATTTTATTGTGCCTCAGTTTACTTTTTAATAATACTAAAGATGAGCAAGGACTGTACCCTGTCCTGAGGGGGCCCCAACGGTGGTTGGGATGATGTGACATAAACTCCCAGGTAACTAACCTCACCTGGCACATTCCAGGTGTCCAGTGAGGGGCGTGGATGGTGAGGACTGTGCCTAAGTTCTACCCCTTCCTGGCCAAGTGAGCTTCCGTGAGCCTCGGTTTCTGCTTCTGGGAAAGGGTATCGCCTCACCTCGCGGAGCGTGGTGAGAATTAGAGAGGATGTGTGTAAGGAAGCACTCGGCACACAGAAGGAGCTCAGAATTGTCAGTCCCAAATCTCACCCTTTCCCTCAAAGGCCAAAGGAAGGCAAAGTCATTATGGGGTTGAGAGATCAGGGAAGGCTTCATGGAGGAGGGGATTTGACCTGGGCCTTGAAAGTGGACAATTTGAAAAGGAAGAAAGCCAGAGAAGCACATTCCAGGAAGGAGTCACAGCAAGAGCTAAGGTTTGAGAAACAGGAAAATACAAAGAGCTCTTGGGTGACTCCCAGACCCAGCCTGGTGCCAGGTGTCCCGTGGTGTCCTGTGGATTCTTGACAGCCAGGGGGCTCCCAGGGAAGCTTCTCAAGGGAAATTCAGTGTGGCCCTGGCTGTGGTCACCAGCGGAGATGGAGGATGCAGGAGCTCTGCGGTGGGAAACGGTGGAGGGGCCGCAGCCAATGGAGGTCTGGCAGGAAGTGGGCTCAGCTTCCTCCTCTGCGACACAGTGCTCTCTGCACCTCCTCAAAGTGCCTGTGAGGGTTCACAGCTGTTACCACTCACCCGACATGCCGAGGACTTTCATGCAGGGCCTCAGGTATCCCCATAACAGCCTTCTGAGGAAGAGATTCTATTTTTATCTTGGATTTTCCCAAGCAAAGAAACAAAGGTCCTTGGAGGTTGAGTAGATTGCCTGAGTCACAACAGCGTCCAGGGGCAGAGTCAGACTGGGAGTCTGGGTCTGTCTGGTCCAGACTGCGGGACTTAACCACTATGTGGACCCTCCGGTGGGCCCTGGTGCAGGCTCAGGGCCCCTTCAACAGTCATGTCTCCACTTCTTTGCACACCATCCAGGCAGTGTCACTCTCAGCAGCCTGACATAGCAGTGGGACACATGCCACTCTGACCGCCTACTCCAACACCTCCTGCCAGCCGGGGTGTGAAATATTATAACTCCACCCGGCCCAGAGCCCCAAGGCCCAGGGCCAAGGTACAGCTGGCCACAGGCCCCCCTCACCGTCTAATCAATGCGATGCGTCCCGCTGTGCTTGCGTTCAGAGTGACCATCACCTATGCACGTGGTACGCTTCTATCAGATTTCTGGCCAAATGCTAAACATGACCAGGTATAATTCCTCATAATCTTATCACTCGTGGGTCATGAGGTTCTTAAAATATCTTGACAGGATGAATTAAAAATAGTAAGAGTGCTGGTGATCCAGCTCTCTAGAAGTGTCTCAAAGCGTTGTTATTTTCTCCCTTACAGTTAAGGATGTTTCAGGGCATCGGACTGTGGGAGCTATTCCAGGTGGCTCCTCACCACCACTCTCTGAGTTCTCCCAGGGAAAGGCAGGCCAGGGGCATCCGTGTCCGAGTGGTCAGGGTCATGGCACGGGGACCTGGGATGGCAGAGGCCTGGGATTGAGCCCACCACGCCCTTAGTGGGTGCATCCTCTAAGCTGTCGAATGAGGCAGTTGCAGCCCACCCATTGCATGAGATGGGAGAAGCCAGGTATCTTTCACACGTTTTCCCATTTTGTTCCCACATCAATCCCAGATGGATCTCATCAGGGCCCCTCTGGAGGGAATGAGGAGGAGCCCCAGTGAATGCAGGGAAGGCCCCCTGGGGAGAAGGAGGGAACTGGAGACTGTGCTTCATGGTCGGAGGGAGAGGTTGAGTCAGGAAGCCTCCTGTGGAGCCTTCCCCCCTCGCCCGTCTTCACCTCCCCACCGTGCTCACGTGGCACTATCCGAAAGTCCCTTCCCTCAGCCTGCCATGCTCCAGGCATAGTGTCCTCTCCTCGGTGGCTGTCGAAGCAGATGGTGGCCTCGGTGCCCACTCTCAAGGTGCACCTGCTGCCCGGCCTCACCTGGAAACTGCCCTAGCACTGCGCCCTCACTCCCCAGTGCAGCCGCCTGAGCCCTGCCCGCCCTGCTCTGGACAGACTCTGAGACGGCAGGGGCTGGAATTAGATCCAGGTCCCTCTGGTCGCCCTGGTCCTGCTTTGCCACTTCCGGGCTTTGGACCCTAGGTCAGTTCTTGAAGCTTCCATTTCTGTCCATAACCTCACAGGGCTGCTGTGAAGACTGCATGTGCTCCTGCTTCTTCAGAGCTTTGCACAGGGCCTGGTACGTGGGGAGTGTTCACCCCCAGAGTGCTGTCGTGATGGCAGGTGAGGCTGAGTGACACATGTGTGACCCTGGGCCCTCCCCCACTCCCAGGCCCCCTGTGAGATGCCGAAGCAGTGCACAGGGACAGAGAGGGACTCCCCAAGGCTTTCAGAGTACAAAGGGACTATTACCTACAAAGCACCAAGCCCACACCTCAACACTCGAGGTGGGCTCTCCTTCCACACCTCTTCCATCAGTCCCCTCGGGAGACCGTGGGGACGTCCTACTGCCTCAGGGAGCTGGAGCCGGGACATGGCAAACATGACGAGGACAGGGCCCTCCTCTGGGGTCCCCTTCAGAGTTGACAGAAACCAGCCGTGTCTTCTGGAATCCCTGCATCCCGGTGCTGCCTGTCAGACGGCCCCAGGTGGGCGAGGATTTGCAATTCAACACTCTGCTACTCTGCTGAGCCTTGTGACTTGGCCCTGGCTCCCGGATGGGTGGAAAGGGAAGCGCCGCCCGCCCTGGGCTCCGGTGTCGCCTGGCCCAGCCTCCCAGCTCCTGAGCTGGTGTCGCCCCAGGGACATTTCTCTCCCGTCGCTGGGTGAGGAGGCGGCCAGCACCCCACGCTGGGCCATGGAGGAGCAGGACCCCATCTGCAGTTCTGGCTGGGAGCCCCCGCAGGGCAAGACCTCCCCGGATTCGGCATGGTCCTGGGTAAGGGCTGCCAGGTGGCCATCTGCACACATGGCCCTGCTCTCCCACCTTCCACTCCAGGTGCCCTGTGCTGATAGGATGGGGGTTACCTGTGCCCAGAGGGTCCGGTTCGGGACAGTCCGTGCATCCACGTTTCCCCAGATGAGGGATGGGCCCCGCTTCCTCCTCAGACACTGCTATTCCGAGGTTGCATTTATATAGGAGGATTTCGGACTCATTCAAGAACTAAAGGCTTCTTTCTTTGTCTTGGATGGCAAATGAATGGTGATTACCTTGATCCTCAGACAGGGCACCAGGGTTTTTTCAGGGTTTCCAGCCCATCAGTACCGTGGTGGAACCCTGTTGTCTGTCATGTTTGTGTTGCAGGCTCAGTGACCCAGCCAGCCAGCACTGTCTCAGGGACACTCTGTGTGTGCTGTGGGGCTCCCAGACAGTGGCTGTCCCTACCACCTTTTTAAGATCTCTTCCTAGATGCCAGGGGTTTTTTTTCTGCAGGCGGTTGTTTAAAGGTAGTTATTTTCAACGAAAAGCCCCCAGCAGGAGTGGAGGATGAGCACAGAGGGTAAGGCCTGGGCTAGAATTCAGGGCCTTGCAGTTTCTTTCAAAGGCCAGGGGTTGGGCCGCAGTGAGGATATGGTGTCAAGCCACCACCCCAGATGGTACATTTGGGACACCTTGTGGCACTCTGCTCTGGTCCTCAGCTGCAGAGGCTGGGCTGGCTCCCTGCAGAGAAGGGAGGGTTCAGGGTCCTTGGGGACAGGGAGCACTGTGGGCTTTCTGCATCCTGGGGACATAGAGTGAGGCTGTGGCCAGTGCCAGGCAGGCGGACCTCCCGCTGCTGGTCCCCAAACACCTGTTGTCACTCTAGGCAGCTGCAGCCCCAGGGAAGTGCCTTCCCAGCAGGGATAAGAGGCCTTGCTGGGGGCTGCTGGGGGTGCCCAGGCTGCAGTGCAGTGGGGGGTGCTGGGGGAGGGAGGAGGGCAAGGAGCCTGCTCCTTTCTCTGCCCCATTGGCAACCTGGCCCTTTGGGTATTACCCGAACAGACTGGACGCTTGCAGGAGGGCTGCGTTAGGCTCCACAACCTGTCTCTGTATACTGGGGACTGGAGCAGGACCTCCCCTCGGGAGCACCGTGCAGATGAATGACACCCACACTATGATTATATAGACTGTTTCTGTGCCTAGTCTGGGATTAAAATGGCTTTGTCTTGTTTCCATTCCTAGAGTGTCTCTTATAGGCAGTGCACATCGTTGCCAGTGCTGGCAAGAGAGGCACTCCCTTCTCCCGCGTGGGCAGGCCGGGGCTCCTGTAAAGCTCTCCCATGTGTCCCACGGGAGCTGACACTCTCAACAGCCCTGAACAAGAATCTCGTTATCACGGTGTCTCTTGTACAACCCAGGCAGGTGGGTAGCACTGACACTGCTACTCCCATTTGACAGCTAGGAAAACTGAGGCTATGAAGTTGGGACTTGCCCACAGCAACTCAGGGGCGTGATGAAAGATGGGGACAGGAACGCAGGTGTCCTAGGGCCCAGCACAGCCCTCATTCTCTCCTCCTGGGCATCCCTGCCAACGCTGTGACCTGTGGAAGCTCTGATCTAATACTGTCTGTTTTCTGCTTATATTTCCTAAATATTAGTTATTTTTCCTGATTATAAAAACATGTTCACGACAGAATATCTAGCACATACAGGCAGTGTCAATAAAATAAGAGCCTGGGAACGTTGTAAACAGAGGTCGCGCTTCACGCCCTGAAGTCTCCTTGTAATGAAGCTGCGGAAAGGTTTTCAAAGCCACCTCTTGTCCGCTTTTATTCCATAACTCTTCCAACCCCCCACGCCCCCTACCGTGTGCATGATAAATGCTTGTCAACTGAGGGGATACTAAGACGCCAGGCTAAAATCCTTAACGGGCCCCCTTGCTGTTCCACTGTGGCCTGGATCTGCTCCCTGCCCACCCCTGCCACCTCTGTGTGGGGCCTGTGACCTTCTGCCCTGGGGACTGGGGGGACAGGCCTCCATAGTACACTGGGGTGAGGGGGCTCCAGGAGTCTGGCCTGCTTCTGCTGGAGCTGCAGAGCTGGCGCCCGGCAAGGTGCAGGGTCTGGGGGACTTGGGCTGGCTCGGGCTCGTGTCCCACATCTGGAAAGGTCTGACCTGCTTGCTGAATGGTGGCTGCAGAGCGGCGATGCTGGGAGCCTAACTGGTGCTCCAGTGAGAGGACTGGCCTCCTTCTGCTGCTGGGGGGCTGCACCTGCGACTAGCCCTTGGAGGACAGGGGAGGGCCAGACCCAGAGTCAGGGCTGCAGCAAAGCAGAGGAGGGGCGCAAATCAGGCAGGAGCCCCTGTGGGCCAAGGCGGTGCAGGGGAGCTGGCTGGGCACGATGGGAGAGGCAGGAGCTGCAGCTGCCTTGGCTGGGAGCCCAGGCGGGGCGGTCTGGCTTCTGGGAAGGGTAAAAGTAGCTCAGCTGCCATGGGGCTGTTTTCGTTTCTGGGGCTGGAAAAGGGCAGCTGGAGACGCCATGACCCCTTGGAGGCACCTGCTAAGTTGGCTCCATCCACCTGTAGGGTTGGTCACAGCCATTCCCAGGGACTCTGGGCTTGGTCTCTGGACCACAAGCATTTCTTGGCCCCGAGTGTGTGCAGAACCCTGTGGGGGTGGGGAGGTGGGTAAGACACCCCCACCCTGCAGGAGGTCAAGGCTGAATGTGAGTGAGTGGGGTGCAGCTGGCCAGCCAGCTGCCAAGGTCAAAGTTCATGGGGCCCAGATCAGGAGTGATTCTGCCCGGCAGGGCCAGTTCCCGAGAAGCTGGCATTTGAGCCGGTCTTGGAGGAGGAATAGGATTTCAACAAACAGAGCAAAGGGGTGGCGCCTCCAGGCTGCGGGAGGAGAGTACAAGGCGTTCCCCAAGCTGAGTCTGCACGTCTTGTCTCTTAGGCCCTTTGGGAGTGCATTTCTTCTTAGCTGGGATGTGCACGGTGACATTCGTCTTGGTCGGTCACCCAGGCTGTGAAAGACAGCAAGCAGTCACAGGCAGAAGACGCACGATGAAAGCCACAGCACAGAGGACAAGTGGCTTGTGCTCACACTCCAGCTTTGCCATTGACAAGGTTTGGGTTGTGAAAGCCTTAGTTTTCCCATCTGTAAAATGAGGTTTATGACACCTAATAACACACTACTCGCGGCTACTTGATAACGGTGGCTATCATGAATGCCGGCCTTGCACCTGAAAAAATACGGCCTGCGGTTGCTGTCGGGCTGTCCATATGATGGTGACAAAATGTCAGACCCATTTCCTCTGGGCCCATGGACCTTGAGAGCCCGTTGTCTTCAGGCATGAAGGCGAAGTCTGAGTTAGTCTTTGCCCTGACATTGAGCTTGGCATTCAAGGCCTCTCCGAGGCTGGCCCCACCTCGCTCCTCTAGGCTCTGCCCTCTCCTTGCACCTCAGCCACCTGCTGCTCCTGCACTGTGCCTTCTGCAGAGGCGCTAAGCCAGTCATGCTAGCTGGGTGTCCTGGGAGGTGACCATTCAAGACCCCAGACCAATCCTGTCACCTCCAGTCCTCGTGGGCTTGGGGGCTGGAACTTTGGCCTTAAATACCCAGAGCTTTTTTTTGGCCACCTGTACTCATTTGGCTCCACTGACCAGAGGCCTGGACAGAGGGTGGACGATGCCTTCTTGGGCCCCTGTCTACAGGAGCCTCTGGGGCCCCTGCCTCTGGTGGTGCCAGGCTCAGGAAGACAAAGTCAGGGAAAGGCTCCACTCTCCAGGGCCTGAGCAGACCTGAAACACCGGCATCCACTGCCCCCTGCTCCTGAGAGGGCTCTGAAGGGGTTGCCACCTCTGGTCAGCTGAAAGCACTGCCCCTTGGGCGTGTGTCTTGGGGGAAGCTGTAGGAAGCGACCCCCACAAGGCCTTCGTGGGAGTGGAGCTTTGGGCCCACCCTGGGCGTGCCTACAGGTGGTAGTACTCCATCCCAACGCACGGGAAAGCCACCTACCTCCTTATAACCCAGCCAGCCGTTGATGTCACTTTTCCTAGTGACAAGAAGTCAGGATGAACACAGTGACTGGATGGTACAGTCAGTGATCACGGGCAGCAGCCAGGCCAGTCCTGTGTAACCCGCTCTGTTGCATGTTTGATTGGACCCCTCACAGACGGACACATCCTGCGTCTTGGACAGACACGGGTTTTCCGTCCATTCTCCTCCGTGTTCGCCCACGGTTCTACGCACACTTTGAGGCCCAGTTCAAAGGCCACCATCTCCATAAAGTCCCGGTCAGTGGTTGGGGATGGGGGCTCCCATTCTCCTGTTAGGTAACTTATGAAGTTTGCTTTGCTTTGCTTTCTCATGTTTCTGATGTAAACAGATTTTATTTTCATTTATGGAATCGGAGTGCAAGGGGACAAGCCCCTGGACACTGCTTTTAAGTGACTGAGCTGGCCCCTCCTTCTCCACTGGTTACCTTCAGTATGTGATTCTCTGTCTCCCCATCCCAATGAACTGCGAGCCCAAGGGTGGCAAGGGTGTCTCCATCTCAGTGTCCCTGCAGCACCCAGCACAGCCTCCCAGACTGTCTGACCCTTGGCACACCCTTACCACGAGAGTGTGTGTCCTCATTTGCCAGTTGGGTTTGTGCCAATTGTCCTGTAATTATTTATAGTGCCCCCTTTGCTCTCAAAGGGGTCTAGAATGGGACAGTCACCCTACTTAGCACAGACCTATGAAGCCAAAGCACCTGACTTTGGAGCCTTCACCTCACCCATGACCTCTTCCCAAAGGTCCTTTCTCACTGGCTAGGTGGGGACCTAGTATCTTCCCCCCTGGTCAAGGCCAGCATGGGGTAAGCGTCTGATCTAAGGCAAGTCCTGCAACAAAATCCCTTCTCTGAGGGACTCAGTTTCCCTGCCTGTGATTGTGAGGCTCAAATGAGTTACGTGACCCAACATACCCTGCAAGTGGTGGGGTTCCCCACTAGTGCAGTTTGGCCAACGTCCACTCTGCATCCCTCCAGACACTGCAGAGGCTACAGAAGAGCACGTGAGCTGGAATCTAAGCCATCGCCAAGGAGCTAAGAGCCATGTGAAATCACACAGACTGTATAAAATGCATCATGTATAACTTTGTCTTTTAGTATTTAAAAATGCTAAGCTGCGTGGGCGAGAGCAGAGAGAATGGGCCGGGCTGGGTGTACTTGGAACAGCGAGGTCCTGACCTCTGGGAGATGAGTGGTCAAAAGGAGGTGGCTCTGCAGGTGGCCTGGAGCTGAGCTGGGGGTGGGGTGCAAATGAGGGCTGAGAGAAAGAGGAGGGACAAGGAGGTTTAAGATGGCTTTTGCTTGGGAAAGTAACAGGTCCACACGTCTCAGGTAACAGGTAACAGGTTACCTGTTGGGAAAGTAACAGGTCACACATTGTCTCTGACTCTGGCCTCCTCCTGGACTCCGTGCAGAGGAGAGAAGACACGGTGCAGCTGCCCCCACATGCTGTGGCCGAGAGGTGACCAGATATGCCCTGTGCCCGCACAGCCTGCTGCCCCTGCCTCTGCAGGGGCTGGTATTGATGTGAATGTCCTGCTGTTCCTAAGCAAGGGACACAGGGCAGTAAGGGCCAGCCTTCACGGCCAGGTGCCCTGGGTTGGAGCCCCAGCTCTGCTATTTATAAACTGAGCTACCGACCCTGACCGAGTAGCTTGGAGCCTCTCTGAGCCCTGGGTTCATCATCTTACAATCAGGGCTGATAAATCTGCTTCACCAGTTTAGTAGAAAGTATCAAGGACTGGAGATTGGAGCCTCGTGGCAGGTCGAGGGAAAGCAAAGAGGCCGGCGCGGCTGAAGCTGGGAGGGCGCAGGGATGTGGTGAGAGAGATGTGACCTGAGTGGAAGGTGGCCGAGCATATAGGGCACTGGCGTCCAAGCCACCTGGGAGTGTCCTGTCCAGGGGGCCAGTCTCCCAGGCCCTCGGTGGCAGGGCAGACCCCTGGGGAAGCTGCTGTGGTGATCCAGGTGGAAGGGAATGTGGTTTGGACCAGAGCGGCATCAGTGGAGGATTTTTAATTGTTTGCTCAAATAAACTCTTTAAAATTTTATTGTATCTCAGTTTACCTTTTAACAGAGCTCAGGGAAGAGGTCTAGGCTGAAAATACAACTTCAGTTTCTGACATAAGAGCTTAAGAACTCTGGATCGGGTATACCCCTTTGCTTTACAGATGGGCGACTGAGTTGCTAGAGGGTCCTAGGACCCTCCTCGACCACCCGGGGTAGGGGAGAGACTGCCGCCGTCCAGTCCACTGCTTCTCCAGGCCTTCTCCTCGGCCACTGCTTGGGAACCCCAGCTGGGCTGATGCTCCATTCTTACACCCACCAGCTCCCTTTGGAGGCTTGGCCCCCTTCCTGCTATTGTGGCTATTTCTGCATGGGTCGCTGGCCCATAGCAAGTGCCTGGAACTTGCTAAAGGGACAGATGCAAGAATGAAATGCCAGGTGAGCACACCAGGTCTTCAGAGCTTTTGCCTGCTCTGGGCTTCCCTGATGCGCCGAGGCTCCCCTGAGCCTGCACATGGCACTTACCATGTGGTCACCAACAGGCCCTGGGCTGTCCCTTTGGGAAAGCATGGCCCAGTGTGGGTGGGGTGCGCCTGCGGAGGGAGGACCCAGAGTGTGAATGGCCCAGGAGCGGCGGAGAGGTCGCTCTGTGGTTAGACCCGAGGGTGAGAGGAAGACTAGCATGCTGGGGCAGACAGATGCCGGGGAAGATGAAGCCTGGTAGGACGGTGGTGCTGGAGGGCTGGGCCCAGATGGATTGTTCTGGATTGCATGAGGCTGGTATATGCTGGCCTCTGGACAGATGCTGTGTGGTGTGTCTTGTGGGTTGTCCTGGGTTAAAGGCACAGGAATGGGTGGACGGCTGCAGGCTGGCGTTGTGAGCAGAGCACGTGCCCACTGAGCAGAGCACACCCCATCATGTGAGACCGAGCTGGGAAGTGCCTGTGGCTGTGCTCCACGGGGGTCAGACGCTGTCCTTCTGTTACTGCCACCCCCGTGTGGGAGGACCCAGGACTACATTCCTCACAGTGTTTATGACTGGAATATGTGGCTGTGGTGATGAAGAGATACGGGTCCCTTTGTTAGATAAACAGGGCCCTGGCACTCAGCTTTCCTCCCGTGCCCCGGCTGCCGGGCAGGGTTTTGCTGGTGCTCAGTGGCAGGATTATCTGGGGTCTAGATTTCAGGAATAATTCTCTCCACTCCCTCCCATAATCCTATATCCTGCTCCATTTCATGGCTTTGGATCGGTTTTAAATAATTCTATTATTTGGTTTATTTCTCTTTCTAAGCTGCTTGAAATCCCTTTAGGATTTGATAAAGTACACAAGCAAATAACAACCAGAAGTTTGAAATAAGTGTGCCTAATTTCTTTCTAGATTCAGTACTGACAAGGAAGCAGTGTGCTCTTGGACATCGGGGCCCTGACTGCCAAGAGTCCTTGTGGGCTGGTCTATAGCTGGGGCTCTGCAGGGGCAGAGGGATCTGATGTCTCCTACAGTAGCGACAGGAAGGCTCTGTCTCTGGACGTGGGAAGAGTTTTGTTAGTAGGATGAAGACAGCGAGACCCTGTAGAGGGGAGCATCGTGTTTATTCAGAGGGGAGTACAGAGAATTTGAACAGTCCAGAGATCTGGGCTTGGAGCAGGCCAGTTACAGCTTTGGAGCACTGATCCCTGCCCCATAGCGCTGCCTGTGGATTGCATGAGACCCCGGGGCGGGCGTTGCAGGCGCAGGGGTGCCCCTCAGAGATGGCTGAGTTCATTGTTACTCATGGGGGAGGCAGCATTTGAGACCAGTCTTACCAAGGGGATGGCTGTGACCCATGCTTTTATAAATGACGTCATGACGGGGCTGCCATGAAGCTTCTGCAGTCTGTGGCCTGCACAGAGCACCATCCAAGGAGACATTTGAGGGCTGAGCTAGACTCATCAGCCTGCTGGGCTCCAGGACTGGGGCTGGCTGGGAGAGCGGGAGGAAGGGACGTCTACCTGCAGTTTGTCCCTACTGAGAGGGCCTCTTGGTTAACTCTGCTCAGAGGGCCCTGAGCGCCAGCGGTGGCCCAGGAGTTGGGCCTGACCGTGATTCTCGACACTTGCACTTCCCACATGGACATCTTGTCATAAATGGGAAAATACCCGCGGGCCTCTCTCTACAAATGGAGTGAAAATGGAGAGAGCAACTCTTGAAGAGGGAAGGGTGGTGAGCTTGGCGTCCACCCTTCTCACGCTCCCTTTCCTTTGTCACGTCGGCCCTGCCACCTCCTTGCCGACTCCCACCCTCCCTCTCCCAGACACCCGGGACGTCCCCCTGTCTGGAGTCCCAGGCTGGGACTCTCTTTGGAGCGACATCTCCAGGCCTCAGGTTGGAGGACGGAGCCTTTCCGCATGGCAGCGACTGGAGACCCTCTTTCCATGCCGTGTTACACTCTTCAGGCTCTGCCAGGTGCCCATTTATCCCGTAAAAGTGCAGCCCTTCATACAAATGATCTAGGAGCATCTGATGGCTGTCAGTTGGGCCCCGGTGTCCTGCCTAGAAATGCCCTCTGGAGGGCACTGTCACACTGAGACCCAGGACAGGGCATGCCTGGGCGGGATCATGGCCCCTGCCCTGTGCCAGTGGGGAGGGGACTGCTGACAAATGGAATGTGAATTAATACATAAAACATTTCCAGCCGACAATAGGAGGGTTTTGTTGAAATTCTTGAGTGGATTCTCAGATTTGCATTTTGAAGCAGTTCAAAATAAAGGAGAAAGGGACTTGGCTAGTTGGCGTCTTCACCTGATGTGACCCAGGCAGACACTGAGTTTATTAATAGCCATTTGACAGACACTTCACAGTTAAGGTGAAGCAAGAGGGATCACGTTTCTATTTGCAGCCAATTACGAATGCCCAGTGGGTGAGAGGTCTCCAGATGGAAGGAAAAAGAACAGCAAGTATTATGCACTGAACATGAGTCTGAGCAGCTCATTCAACAATATTTTGCAAATGTGAGTTATTCCCAATTTATGGATAATTCAAAGTGCTCTCAAAATGACCAACGTCCCGGTTTGTTACTGGCTTTGTTTGCTGAGTGCTGTCCATATGCCATGCGCCCTGTGAGGCATTTTCCATACTTTCTCCTTTCAATCCCCGAAGACCCGCAGGTGAGTCTTCGCCCCAGCTGACATACAGAGGAGCTTAGGGAGATTAATTCACTGGCCTGGGCTTTTCAAAGCGCTCTCAATTTTCCATGTGAACTGCTGGTGGCGAAGGGCTTCCCCACCTAGACCTTCCACATTGACTTTTTGAGCCTTAGCATGTCTGTCTTAATTGTCACCTCGTTGGTTTTAGACCTGACAAGTTCCTTTCACGTCTCAATTCTGTTATCCAACATACCGGCTTTGGGACATCTAAAAATCTGACTTATTTGCTTTCTTTTCCTGACTTCTGTTGAACTGATAATTGAAAAATATATTTTTCCCATCCCCTTTCCTATTTTTGCTCAGCAAATTCCATAATATAGATTGAACTTCTATTCTTTTAGTGGTTCTCCTTAACTTTAACAAACATACCTATGGAACAAATACCATCTAACACAGTTTAAAACGATCTGTTATTTCTCTGCTCCTGCCAAGCAAGCCTAGGCTTAGCTCGCTTTAACAACGTAGAATACACTTCCATCTGTGCGTCTTGTCCAGAGTTTTGCTTTTTAAGAAAGCCTGAAAACTTCAGTCAATATTTTTCAACAAAACATTGAATAATTTTAAAAAAATGTCCAACCTCTTGTATCCGTCTCTGTACTTAACTGCTGTTTCTTATACCCCACATCTGTCTGGGTTCACGCTTTTTTCTCGCCGGTGTACATTGTTCAGTGTGAGCCTGGCTCCAGCGCCTGCATGTGGTTCCGCAGAGCTGCGCTCCAGCCACAACCGGTATGAGAACGGGAGCTGCTGAGCCTGTGGCTTCAGCCCCTCTTCCCTGGCCGTTTCTAATCTGTTTTTGCTTCATGCACACCCGGACCTGTGTTGGAGCCTTGTTATGTCCTCTTTGCTTTATCCAGTGCTATGCTGAGGGCTTGGTTCAGGGGGGTGATTCAAAGTATGAATTCACTACACCACCTTATCCATGAGCCACAAGCATGCTTTCTACCCAGCTCAATATTGGTAAAATGTCTAGGAAGGAAAGGGCAAGAATAGGACCTGTGGCATGGCACGTGACAACTCCATCCTAGCTGACTTCCACATTCCTAGGAATGAGAGTATAATTTAGCTGCGTTTGATATAACATTACCCAACCCTAGTTATCCAACCCATCCTATCGGCCATCATGACAGATTTTCTCAAATGCCTCTCTGAAACCATTGCACGCAATGTGAGAGTGTGTGTGTTATTCCCCGGAGTCCAGTCTGACTATTCTATGAAAAAGGGAAGCGTTTTCTTTAGCAGAGTTGTTCCCTGTGGATCCCAGGGGCTGCCACTTTCTTACAGGCTATTAACGTCCCTTGCTTTCCAACACAAAGAATGACTCACTCAGAGCCACCAAGGATGAAGTCTACATATGACATGCCTCACTGTGTATCCTAAATTTCAAAATGCTGGCATATTCAAAGCAAAGAGGTATCATAATTACTCCCCCCACCCCCGCCCTGGTTTTGAATATCTTTGCTGTCTGTGCATTTGCTGCTAGAAAGTTTGGCTCCTTTTCCTCCTTGCTCTGGCTCTGGCAAGTCCTGGCTGCGTGGCTTCAGTAAGTCACTTTGCACTTGAGTGGCCATATCTGTAAAATGGGTTGCTGGGAGGAGTAAACAAGGCGATTCGGTGGCTCCCAAATACCAGAAGCCCCTGGGAGCTTTGAAAAGTTCCTAGGTTTGACCCTTAGAGATTTTGATTCAGCAGATTTGACTGGAGCCTGGGAATAGGTGAAGCTAGTGAATTCTTCCGTCGATTCTGACAAGCAGTCAGGCTCAGCGCTCACCGAGTGATGTTCCTAAAGCACTTAGCAAACCTGCACACGCCCCCACCATGCTGCTTCCTGGCTGTCTCCCTCTCTGCTTGCTGCTGGGGACACGGTGCTCTGGGGTTGCCCAGTTTGTGTCCCAGAGGAAAACCATAGTACAAAATTCATTGAAATTGCTCTTCTCCAGATGTTTTCCTTTGATAAAAAGAGTCAGGAAAAAAGGCAATGCTTATCTCAAAGTTTTCACTTAAATTCCACCCCCATTTATCGGGCCTACACCCCTTTGTTAAACCCCATAATATGGAAATAGGATTTAGGCCCTGCCCGAGATCTTGGGAATACATCACAGCCTGGGAAATTTAAGGCATTGAGACGAGCTGACGTTGGGGACAAATATTATTTTGGAGCAGGAACTGACCAAATCCTGCTCCAGAGGCTTTCTGTGGACTTGTGTCCAGTTTTGATGGGAAGGAAGCTTTGAGGTCATCCTGGCAGACAGAGCCGATACGGTAGATGGAGCCAGAGAGTCGCAGGGACAGAGCAAAGGTGGAGAGCGTGTCCTCAGGGTCTGGGAAAGCCAGGTGGAGCCGTCATTATCCAAAAGGGCTGTGAGCAACTTGTTTAAAGGAAAAAAGACTATGGAATCCCACATCCAATCCCTATGGAATCAAAGCTTCTGGCATTGGTCCTCTGGCATGTTTAACAAGTCATCCGTGTGATTCTGCTGCGTGGCTAAGTACTCATCTAGAGATTCCAGAATTTTTGAAATGTGGCCCAGGTGCTCTGGTGAATGATGTGGTCAGCAGGCCAAGCTGATCTACTTTGTTCCTCTTTCGTGTGGTTCTCTAGCCTAGTGGGCATCCATGGTGTGGGCCTGGGACCCTTCAGAATGGGGATCCCTGCCCTGTGCCAGGATCCCCAACTCTGGGCCAGAAAAGGGTGTTTGTTCCAGGCACAGAGCCGCCTCTGGTGAGAACAGATGCATAGACCTGTAGCAAGTTCTGAGAATGACAGCGCCTCCCTCTGTGGGGCTCCGGCCTCGTCTCTGCAGTGTTGCAAGAGGAGCTGCCGGTCGCTCAGGCAGCCTGCACCTGGG
Organism: Lepilemur ruficaudatus; assembly: GCA_963574885.1. Taxonomy (NCBI): domain Eukaryota; kingdom Metazoa; phylum Chordata; class Mammalia; order Primates; family Lepilemuridae; genus Lepilemur; species Lepilemur ruficaudatus. The sequence goes on from CAUYRT010045337.1 coordinate 65,007, forward strand.
GGCCTGTGTGGTCCGTGGGTCCTCCCGGCAGCTTCTGGACAGAGCCGCACATTCCAGACGCCTCTCTCTCATGCCCAGGTCATGTGCTGTGGCGGCCCTGAGCTCTGTCTGCCCTCCAGGCTGGAGCAGCTCCCTGTGGTCTGTGACTGGTGCAGGCGGAGCAGGGAGGATCCCCTGGGCTGTCGTGGGGCTAAGGCAGGGGTGGGGCTTGTCTCCTGCTTCTCCCTGCTGGGTCTGATAGTGGGAAGCCTACCCGGACCCATGCTTCACGACTCAGGAATGCATCCCTGCCTCGTAGCACTGGGTGCTCTGTGCTTGCTGAAACTTACTGACTCCTTCCCCTGCTTGCTATTGGTAGTGACCTGAGGACAGGGAAAGGCAAGTGCGTGATAAGCTGGTTTTGCAGCCCCTGAAAACCTGAATCACACTGAATTAGCCTGTTAGCCTCGCTGGCGTGTGGGCACTGGCAGGGCCGGGGTGCCAAGTGTCCCCTCCCTGAGTCCTTCCCATTTATAGTTTCCTCCTCCCCCCGTCTCACCCTAGGCCAGGGAACAAGCCCTACCCTATCCTACACCGAGGCAAATACACTCAGACAGGCAGGTTCGCCTGAGGGGCAAGCCTCGGTCACAGGCCACCTTGTCATCCACCCTCGGGTCTGGGTGACGTGCCAACCCAGAAGTGCCCGGCTTTCCTTACAGTCCCGGCGGGGCCAGTTCTGGTCACAGAGTTTCACCGTGTCCAGCGCTGGCTGTGTTGTCACTTCTTCAAGCAACAGATACTCTTTCTGCGCGGGGATCCGCCCCTTCCTGCCGACAGCGTCACTGCAGCTGTCTCAGGAGGCCAGACGCTCTCAGAGAAGGCACTGCACGTACCCGAGGGCAAGGGCTTCTCTCTGAGTTCTTTATTTAAAAGTCCTCCCCAGAATTAGGGCTGCTGTGACTCCCACATCACTTGCCTCTTCTGAGAAACGCAAGAACAACAGCATAGCAGCAGGGACATCGCGTGGGCTGGACGTCTTCAGAAACTGCAGTTTCTTCATGTTCTCGGTTGCTGTTTCTACAGAGAAATCCCCCCACTTTTGAGCTGATGGATCAGGGCCAGGTCGTTGGAAGCTCAGCTTCCAGATTGCCCAAGGCTGTGCATCCAAACAGGGGCTGAATTCCTTTCTCCTGCGGCGAGGGGTGAGACACATGGTGCTTTCTAGCGGGATGCTCGCCGCCCACATGTCTGCTTAAATAGGATCAACCTTGTTTACCAGGATCTTTCCCACTTGAAGTCTCTGGAACTTTGGGCCAGGTCAAGGCTTTGCGCATCTCATGAACAGAAGGTTGGTGGTGAAACCTAAGCGTCTAGATGATGTATAGCAGCTGCCACTGTGGCATGTCAACCATGTGCCCACAGCTGTCACTCAGGTGTCTAGTGGGTTCAGTCTCCGTTTGGCCGCCTCCACGGTGTGACCCTGGGCAGGCTGTGTGAAGCTTCTCTGAGTGTCAATTCTGAGTTGACACTGGTTGAACTACCCCGGGGGAAGAAGCCAGCTGTGCAAATGCCCAGCACAGCACACAGCGGCGGCTGGACCTCACTCAGTGGCCCTTGTTAGCCACAACCTCTCTCCGCCTTCCCAGAGCCACCTGGACACCTGGGCTACCCGGTGGCTCCTTTGTGACCATGGCTTGGGTCACACTGTTGCTGTCCTGGACAAAGCGCCTCAGAGGCGCTGTGATTCTTTCTGTCTCAGTTCTCAACTCCTCCTCCTGAACTGCAGAGTCCCATCTTCTCCGTAGCCCTGTGCTCCCCTCTGTCCTCGCTGGCTTGCAAGGCCAAGGTTGCTGTGTCTCCTCGAGGCCTTTGCCTCTGCTTTCCGTGTGCCCCCGTGCTCACCTGATCAGCTCCTGCTGAGCTTTTCCCGGTGGTCTCCCCGATCCCCTCCCACTTTCTCTAGGAGATTTCTCTTCTGGGCCACCTGGTGCTTTTTTCATGCCTCCCTGACAGCACACATCATGCCGGATTACAGATATTAGCTTCTGCTTCTGTTTTGCCTGCTTGACTCTGAGTAACTCAAGTCACCATGTCTTGGTCACCTTTGCAATTGCCCCACTGATGAGCTCAGCGCTGATCACAGGGCACGGCATGTAGCAGGTGCTCAGTGACCGTGTGACTGGCCTTGCCCAGGCCAGTGCGTGCCAATCTCTCTGCTCTGAACTGCAACGAACACTCGCGTTTGTCCACAGCACTGGCCCAGGCAGCATGCGCAGTGGGCTCCCAATACAGACGAGTGACTGCATCACACTGCTACCATTTAGCTAGATGCTTTAGTAGCAGTAGTAATAATAACAATGGAATATGACATTTATTGAATGCATACTATATACCAGTTTCTGTACTAAGTGCTTTAACTTCATTCCCATTTAATCCTCATAACAACAGTGTAAAGGAAAATAAAAATCTCATGACTCCCCCACCTCCAACTCCTTATGCAAAGGGAAGGTCAAGCCTGGAGGCTGAGACGTGCAACAGCCCCTGCCACATGAGAAGCTGCTGTTGACATTGTGCCCCAGCCAGATCGGCCCCCACAGATGGCTGCGCCCACAGGTCATTCATAAGCACATTCTCTGCTGCTTTCCCATAAACTAGGACATGCAAGTTCTAACTTTGGGCCTGCAAGCTCAGTCTAGTTCATAAAACTAAACTCTGATTCCACACCAGAAATGCTGATTACAGGTTTATCTTCCCAGGTACAGAACACTGTGGTTTGTGTTTTTCCTGGGTGCATCCTCAAATTTTGGCTTAACAAACCTCCACTGATTGAGATCTTTGCCTCTTATTTTGGGTTGTCAGCAGTGTATCATCACCCCCACTTGTGAAAGATTTGAAGCAAGGAAAAGTGAAATGACCAGGTCAAGTCACACAGATGGCGCAGGACGGGCTAGGACTTGAGCTCGGCAGGTCAGATTCCAGGGTCTGTGCATAGGTAAAGAAAGCTGCTTGCATTGCTTGTCGGTGTGTCCGGGGTGATGTGTCCTTTCCAACTGGCTGAGTAGCTGTTTGGGTTGCTGGATGCCTGTGCTAAAACTCTGGACTGTTTTATGTAATCCCCCCGGATGTATCAACTCCCAGATGTCCTTGCAATTGTCTCTGCTGAGCTCCACCTCCTGGACCTGTGGCCCCAGGACGCCAAGTGTTTTAATGTACTCGGGATATGTTGTAATTGGGTGTGGCAAGACACGCAGGCATGGGAATGTCGGTCATGAAGGGGGAGCTTGTACTCACAGGTCCCCAGAAACAGAAGCCATGGTGTGCCATGTGGGCCTTTGTCAGGGGGCAGAGAGCAAGGGGACATGTGGATGTCTTGCGGTTTCAGTGGGAAGGAGCAGGTGAGACAAGGTAGACAGCTCAGGACTGGTGGGTTTGAACAATTTCAGTGGGTTCTGGGCACAGGGGCTGTCCCTGGTTGTCTGACACCGGCCTGCGGGTGAGCAGGGCAAGTGGATCGTGGCCCAGAGTGCGAGAGCCTGATAAAGGAGGGGCTTGGGGTCCAGGCCCCTGGTTGTTGGTTTGCACATGGGAGGCCACTCACAGACAAGGCCCAGCCCTGGGAGGAGAGTCTCTCAGTTCCTCCAGGGGCAGCAGGGCCCGAGGTAGCAAAGCATCGGAATACAGAAAATAAAAAGGCATGGTTCATCTATTAAGTAACTTGCATGCTTGAGAAAGAGAAACTTTGGCTGACTTGGCATGGCCTAGCTAAGGAGAGCGTGTGTGCCCAGGGGTCTTTGTGCAATAAGGACTGCACGGGGTGGGGGGGTGTCATGTCAGCAGAGCAGGCCAGGTCACCTCTGCTTGCTGTGGCTTCAGTCACTTTCAGTCTCTGTCTCTATCTCTCTATCTCTATCTCTGTGTCTATTCCTCTGTTTCTCTTTTTCTCTACCTCTATGTCTCTTTATCTTTCTGTCTCTGTTGCTCTATCTTTCTCTCTGTGTGTCTGGCTGTATCTATTTCTCTGTATCTCTAACTCTCTGTCTCTGCCTCTTTCTATCTCTCTGTCTCTCTCTCTCTCTATCTCTCTGCCTCTGTCTTGGTCTCTCTGCCTCTGCTTCTCATCACTGTGGCACAAACACCTGCTCTTGTCTGCCACTGATTTTTATTACCCTTCTTCTCACCCAACCCTCACATGAGTCTCCCCAGAGAGACTTGAGTTTCTTGAAACTACCACCTTACCTTCCCCTGGGGGATAGATGGACACAAGAAGTGTGGGTGACTGACCCCCAGGTTTGGCTATTTCTGCACCAGAATTTCCCCAAAATGAGTTACCTGGCACACAAATACCACCACGTGCCCAGTGAGAAGGGGGTTTCAGGGGCATATGGTTGGGGAAATGCTGCATTCTGTATTCTCTCTTGGAGACTGACAACATACAATGATATATACTAAGACACTTAGAAGTTGTGCAGGACAAAAAATCAACTTTATCTTTGACCCACCGTGGAACTGGTTTTTGCCTAACACACTCCATCCCTTGTGAAATCCCCAGGGAACTGCTGCCCTGCTCAGGGGACTGCAGTGGGAGTGGCATGGCTCTGAGCTTCCCACAGACTGGCTTGTAGTGACCAGGGGCTCAGGGTGCCCAGGGAGCCTGGTATAACTTCCCTGAGAACCCAGGGATCTGATCTTGGCCTGTTTTGAAATCAAACCTCATCTTTGTACGGACACATAGACACCTGTATGCATCTATGGTCTGTGTGAGCTCTTCTCATAAACAGTCAAGGAGGTACTTAGGCAATGGGATTAGATTTTACACAGGAGAGCCTGCCTCATCATTTTGCCATAAATACTCATACAGATAGACATGTGTCAAACACAGAGAAGCAAAAACTGCATAGAAACAGGCAAACTGATAGACATACCTATAAAAATAGACATAATCACTCCCTCCCCATGGTGATACAGACACATAGATGCAATTATACACAGAAACACACAATCCAGACCCACCTTCCCACCTTCTTCTTACACATACATGCTCTGTTCTAGCTCTGAAACAAACTGGGTTCAAAACTTAGTGACTTAAAACAATAATTATTTTATTATATATCATGTTTCGGGGTCAGGAGTTTGGGTGGGGCTCAGCTGGATGATTCTTCTGTTCACGATGTCATTGGCTGGAATAACTCTGTGACACCTGAGTAGTGGGGGGGCTGGACTGGAGGGCCCAGGATGGCTTCCCTCACATGCCTGCTGCCTCAGTGGTGGTAGCTGGACAGCCTGGCTCAGCTGGGACTGTTGACAGGAGTCAACACACATGGCCTCTTGGGCTTGCATTTCTTGGTAGTCAAACCTCTTACCTGGTACCTTGTACCCCCAGAAAGAGGAGGACACTCTAGGCTTCTTATGACCTGGGCCCAGAAGATGAAGATGTCATGTTATTGATGAAGCAAGTCGCTTGGGCTAGCTCAGATGTAAGGGGCAAGTTATTAGACTCTACTTCTCAATGGGAGGAATTTGAGGCTATCTTTAATCTAGTATACACAAATACACACATCCCACGTGAAGCTTAAGCCTTCCCTATTGAACACACTTTTGTGGTTGCATCTGGGCCTGAAGCAGTAGCAACTGTGAGGGCCCCGCCCTGAGGCAGAACCGGCTAGGGTGCTGCCTCCCGTGGTTACCTGTTCAGTGGCTACGCAAGTATCTATTGAGTAGTTGTATCAAGCGCCCCTTCTTTGCAAGATGTCCAAAGAGTCTGGCATCAAAGGTTGTGCTGTGGATACCCATTAAAATCACAGAATGTCTAAGCAGGAAGCACTACACATACTGTCAAATCCAGCCCCTCATTGTACCCTTGGGGACACTGAGGCCAAGACAAGGGGGTAGACAGCTCACTGTCCCATGGCTGGGATTTCCCAGTCCTGTGTCCTCCACCTCTCCCGACTCCCATTCAGGGCTCTGTTCCATGGAGTTTCCTCTGCCTGGGCTCCTGCTGGCTGAGTCCCCTTCAGACGCCAGACACACATACATGCCAGATGTCTGGGTGAACGCTGGGCACTGGGGACCAGGCAGGTGCTCTCCACTCATAGGGGTGGCCAGGAGGACATGACCAGGAACAGGCGAAAGCTTCCTCTACGCAGTTACTGGTCACAATGTTGGTCAGACAAAGATCTGAGACATAAGGCCACTAGAAAGCTGTAGAAACCAACATCACCTTCATCTTTTCCATTAGGAAAAGTAGAGAAATAAGGCCATTGCCAGGCCCCTCCCACAACCAATAGCCTGAGACACAAGTCTCCACCAAGTTAAGGAGGATTTTAAAAATTGTATAAATTTTATATATTTACCTCTAAAAGCAGCGGGACATTATATAACGGCTTTAACCATGGGGATGGCATAACTAGATTGTGTTGCAAAAAGGTGACTTTGGCTGCAGCGAGGAGAAGGACCTGCAGGATGGCAAAAGGAGGTGTGGGTGATCCGTTAGGAGGCTGTGGCAGGGAGAATAGTGTCCCCCACAGACGCCCCCTCCTCACCCTTGGAACCTGTGAGTAGCTTATGTCACAGGGGGAAAGGAGGGCTGCAGCTGGAATTAAGATTACTGACCACGGGCCTTAAAATAGGGGGATTATCCTGGATTATCGGGTGGACCCAGTGTCATCTGATGAACTCAGAGGTGGGGTCAGAGAGGGGGACGTTAGAAGCACTCAGCTGCCCTTGCTCGCTGTGAAGAGGGAGGAAATATTAACATTATTAACATCATTTTGTGAATGAAGAAATGGGATTTCTGAGGCCATGAAGTGACCTACTCAAGCTGAGCATCATTAAGTATCATAACCAGGGCTTAGATCCGATCCCCTTGGCCAGGGACTCTCTTTCCATGTCTGCGCTATTCTGGGGAACCTCCAGGGGGACCCAGGTTAGAGCACTGCCTGCGTCTGATTCCAGCCCTGCCGTCACCGCTCCGCGTGACCTTGAGCAATCACATGTCTCCTTGGAGCCTGGAGTGAGGAGGTGATCTAGATCTAGGGTTCACTAACCAAAAGGTGTTTCTAGATGGCCTGACAGGTTTGTGAGTCCCCTAAAATTGTGTGCAGGTTCCTGGGTATATATGAATTTTTTTGAGATGAAGATTAATAACTTTCATCAAAATATCAAAAGGGCGATCCTTCCCTCCCAGCTTTGTCCTAGAAGCGTCCCTGGGCACCAGTCTGCCTGCAGGGACCCTGGCGCCAACCCAGGTGTGACTTCTGTCTGCTCTGCCACCAAATGAGCAATGACTCTTCTGACACCTTTCAATGATGAGTGAGGGATCACCACTAATCACAGCTGCGAGGGACACTCAGGTTGGCAGGGCGTCAGGGGCTTAATCTGAGGAAATCCTGGAGAAGTGAACCAAAGTGGCCCTTAGGGAGGGTCACAGTCACCCATCGGGTCGGCATCCAAGACCCGCTGTTTTGGTCAAGGGGGGAGGAACCTTGACCTGGACTCTTGGAGGTCATCCCTCCTGGCTCACAGGACAGGGAAGGAAGCCCAGCCCAAGGAAGAGCAGAGACTGTGGCCACACAGTGAGTAGCATTATCTTCACGAGTGGCTCAACCACAGTGAGAAAACCGTGCCGGTCTCCTGGGTCCTCTTCGGCCACCCAAGCTGCCTTCTCTGCGATGCTGGCCGAGCAGAGAGCGTCAGGGCCATCATTTGTCGAGGAGGAGGAAATCTGAGAAGGCCCCAGGGAGAGCTGGCTTTCGCGTCATGGGTCTGGCATCAAAGACAAATTTGGGTGGAATGTGAACTGTTATGGAGCAGGAGATACTGGAGGTGGAGACTGGTTATGTTGCAGGTGACCAGTTGGGTACCCTTGCTTTAATCCGTGCGTTGGATAAATAGGAAAGCCGACCCAGAGAGGTGGAGGAACTTGCCCAAGTCACCCAGCAGACCAGAATTAGGCTTGCTGTCTGCCTCTCAGCAGAAGGAAGGGAAGATGATGATGATGATGATGATGACAAAGACAGTGAAAACAACTAATAATACCGAGCACTTGGCGTTCAGTATCTCACCTGATCCTCACAAAGGCCCTATGACAAAGATGTTACTATCCCTCTTTTATAGAGAGGGAGTGGAGGCTTAGAAATGTTAAATGATTTGCCCCGCACCACACAGATGGTGAGTGGTGGAGTCCTGGACCATCCTAGATAGTTGACTCCAAAACCCGCGCTGTGGACCTCATGTGGTCTCTCATGGGATTTGCTGAAATTGTCCCAGACAGAGTCCTCATACCCACAGTGTCATCCCCATCACCCGTCTCTTCCCCAACCAGAGCAAACCCTTCCTTACTGTCTTCCTATGTCTCAAGTCCTGCGGACAGAGGGCCCTGGGCTGTGGAAAAAGGGGATCCCCTGGTTGCAATTGTGATGTCAGAGGGCGTATGCATTTAGAATTGCAGAATTTTGGAGATAAAAAGCCCCTAGGAATCCCCTGTAAGCCCTTCCTTCAGCAGAAGGGAAGTACCTTGGCAAGGCCCTGCAGCAAGTTAGTAATGGTCCCAGACCAGCGCTTTCAGGCTTCCTTTCTGGACGGTTCCCACATGTTCCTGGATCCTCGATTGGACTGTGAGTGACTGTCCCCAGAAAGGCAGGCTGTGCAAATGAACCACGGTGCCATTAGTTCCCCAGTTGTGCGACGCTACTGTTTGTTCAGCTACGTATGGTTTTCTCTGCCTTTCCTCCCCTGGGAAAGCTGACTTAGTATTGTTTCTATGTGAACATGTTACCCTGCATTTAAAAACATTTATGCATGAACTTTAGATGTCCCATTTGGAAATTGGGAGCAGCGTATCACCATGGACTTCAAGCCTGATCATCTTGGAGCACTTCTCTCAGAAGCCTCTCTTTTGTCTTCTGTATTTGGGGGATTTCTGCTGTTCAAATGTGTCACCATCCGTGAAATGGCAGCAAGAGCTTTGGAGTCCCACAGACCTGAATTTGAATTTTGATTCAGGCCCTAGATAGTGACCCCCAGCAAATCGTGTCAAGAACAGTAGCAGCGGGCAAGGCCCCTTGAGGGACATGGGACACTGAGACCTGGGACTTGGTCTTTATGAGGCTGTAACTGAGATTCGGTTTCAGCTTCACTGAGTGTCTACCGTGAGCTGGTCGCCTTCAAGCACGTCTCTCACGTGACTCTCACAGCACAATGGACAGGAAGGAGGAAGCGTCACAAGAGTTCTTTAGAACACTCTGAAGCTCAGAAAGGGGAAGACAATGGGCAGTACCATTCCTCTCCTACGTGGCAGAGGCCCTGACGAGGCCCATCTTGCTGGTTCTATTTCAAGTGCTCTTTGCACCGTCACCATCGGCAGAGTCAAGGGAGCAGCAAATATCACAGCACTAAGTATCCGTCTTCTCCCTGCTCATCTGTCCACGTCCACTATGCTCACTCTGTAAGCACTTCTCCCTTTATCTGTGTATCATCTATCCATCCATCCATATATCGTCTGTCCTTTGCTGTATATATCCACGGGAAAAAGATGGTTAAAAACACACCAGGATTTCTGTCTTAGTCAGCTTGGGCTAGTATAACAAAAATACCATAGACTGGCTGGCTTCAGTAAATGGATTTGTCATAGTTCTGGAGGCTGGAAGTCCAAGCAGGTACCAGTGCGTGGTCAGGTTCTGGTGAGGGCTCTCTTCCAGGGTTTGTAGACAGCCACCTTCTTGCTGTGTCCTCACATGGCGGAGAGGGAGAGATTGTTTTTCTCATGTCTCCTCCTATAAGGGCACTAATCTGATTTATCATGGCTCCGTCTCATTACTTAATCACCTCCCAAAGGCCTCACCCCCAAACGCCATCACCTTGGGATTAATATGTGAACTTTGGGGAACACAAACATTCAATTCATGACAGTTACATAAATTTAAATTAAGTGAGAAATATAACAAAAAGAAGAAAGAAGACAGAACATAGAGATGAGAATGAGGCCAACACAAGCTGTGTTTGAGAGTCCACTCACGCTCAGGTCGATGGAAGTGTGGCTCTGGCAGCTAATGACGAAAGAAGGACCCGAGCAATTGTACCACTCATGGCACGAGTAAGGGAAGAACAAACTGGAAGATGCTCACCTTCCTGACCTCCAGCCTTCCACTTCATGGGCACGATCCAGGAGTAGCAGCTACATCTTTCTGGTGCATTCCTGTCTCACACCATGTTACCTCTTGATTCTCACGTCATTTCCACAAGGTAGCTATTTAATTCTTAGCCTTTCTTACAAATGAGAAGATCATGGCTGAGAAAGGCTAAATTCCTTACCAAATGCCTCGTAGCTCTTACTAGGAGAACTAGGGTTCAAACCCAAGTTCATTTGTGGCTTCTGTGATGACCTAGGCCAACCGCTTGGTGCCCAGAGTGCAAAGGCTGAGTGTCGCATTTTGTGCTAGAATTTTGAATAACAGACAAATAGTTGTGGGGCAGAATGAGACTATTTTCTTCTTAGCAGTGAAAGAAATTATTGTCAAAATACACTGGGTCACCAGTTTTGGTGTTCTTGTGATTCTATTTAATCTCTGAATTCAAACCAAACTCTTTGGGGTCAGAGACATTGCTCCTCCGGCAGAGGAGATATTTCAAGAATACATTTCATACTTGATTTAAAACTTCATTTGGAATCAGGACCAAATCCAAGCTTGGGAATTTAAACTGCTGGCAACCTTCCCAGCCTACCTCGTGAGTGTGAAACCAATCCAACTACGGTACACGGAGAACGCTGGCGCTGCGGGGCTGTTTGTGGCCCCAGAAGAATCTGAGTTGGCTGGTCCGGAACATCCGTGCCCAAGTTGCACGACTCTTCTCAGCGTGCTGAAATATTCCGCAGGGGCTGAAATGGACGCAGCCCCTGGATCCCAAGAAGTGTGTCAAATGCATTGCTCGGTTGAAACCAGGACTTAATGGCCACATTAAGCAAGTTAGAGATGAAGAAATCAATTGCCTTGTCCCATTTTCCCAGCCAGGATCCAGACCAGGTAGAATCCCATAACTCCCACCTGCCTTCTTTCCCAGGATCTCTCTTACAGGAAAACGATCCTTTTTATTTCAGGTGTGGTTCTAGGAGCATAGAATATTCCGCCCCAAGTTTATCCCTCCTGTTTTCCTGATTTAGTTAATAATATAATCATCTACCTAGTCACTCAGGCCAGAAACTTCAGTCATCCTTGAAACCTCCTTGTCTGTCACCCCCACTCCCAGTCACATATCACATCTGGGTGACTCTCCCATCTGGATGTGTTCAGAGCTACCCTTCCTCTCTGTCCCTTGTCATCACCTTGGCCCACACCCTGGCCATCCTTTGCTGGAATAACCTTCCAATTTGCTTCCCTGCCTCCCGTGCACACTCCACACAGAGGTGACCTCATCCTCAGGGGACACACACCTGCACTCTCCACGCCTCTGGGCTCCCCTTTGCGCACAGTCATTGCTCTCAAACTGCTCTGTGAAGCCTCAGGGTTTCTGTAGCCAACACTCCAGGCCCTTCCTGATTTGACACTAGCAATTCCCCTTTTGTCTAATTACATAATGGGCTCCTGCAGGAGATGTTGTTTGAGGAGGTGGTGCTTTAAAAAATGAAACTGACTGGCTCAGAGCACAACGCCTGAGCTCCTCCTCAGGCCGGAGGCCTTCTCCACTCCAGACTCACTCAACTCGTGCCTTCTGTCCGACTGTCCCCTCCCAGTGCCCTTCGTGCCCACTTGCACATGCTGCAACTGTCCTGCAGCCGGGAGGTGCTCTTCACTCCCAGGGCTCCTGCTCATCCTGCAGAAGCAGCTCACACGACGTCTCCTGCAGATGGCGCAGAACCTTCCTGCCTTCCCGGCAGGCAGACAGTTGGCCTCCTCCTCTGTGCTCCCACTGGACCCTGGGCCTAGGTTGTTTGTTTTTTTTCTTTTCAATAAGCCTTTTGCACTCCTACCTGGGCGTATCTTGATGGTAGACATGGCCACAGCAAACTTTGTTCCTTGTTTTCCTGCCTCCACAGGATTGAGCGTGTCTCGCAGACAAGATTGACATCTCATTTGTTTCTGTGTCCCCAGTCCCTAGCATAGTACATGGCCCCTGAGACCTACTCAGTACATCGTGATGTATAACAACACCATCAACTATCAGCCAATCAACAAATGTGGGCTGGAAAAGCCAGCTGGGTCAGATGAGTGCGACATGGGTATAGGGCCAGGGAGTGACGGGACAAAGGAGGAGGGGGAGAAGATCGGGAGGCTGTTTATTCTGGGCTGCTGTAGTTGAACTCAAAGCCCATATGGTTTTGAGTATAATTGAAGTTTAATTTTAGGCCTAGGACAACCAACACATCCCTTAGAAAGGCCGGGCCTGACCCATGTGGTAGCAGCTCTGACCTGGGCACTTGTGGGGTAGGCACGCCGCATGGGCCCTGCCTGCTCAGGGACTGCTGCACCCACAGTCCTGATAGCTCGTCCCCGAGTCAGGCTCTGCCTTCTCGCCTGAGCCGACTCAGCCGATGCTCACAGCAATGCCGTCAGCTTGGCAGGGCAGGGGCTGTTGTTACCTTCATTTCACCATTAAGAAAACACGCCCTGGGCATTCAGTCGCCCGGCTAGGAAACAGCAGAGGCAGCACTCGAATGCCTGGCTTCTGACTCCCAGGCCCACCATTTTCCACACCGCCCGACCTCCCACAGCATCACCCGCAGGTTGCAGGTGCTTTGGGAAGGATGAGAAGGCTCAGAAAGAGTGAAGCAGTGACACAGTTTACGGCCTCGCAATGCACCCCGGGTAACTGACACTTCCGCTCTGAATGTGCTCAGAGAAAAGGCATCGCGTTGTTCTTATTATTAATTTCTTTTTTAAAAAATTGAGATATACAGTTGACCCTTGAACAGCACAGGTCTGAATTGCATGGGTCCTCTTATACTCAGATTTTTTCCCAACCAAACGCAGAAGGAAAGCGCAGAGTGTGTGTGATGCGAAACCCACATATGAGGAGGGGTGATTATCCTCTAAGCAGGATCCATGGGGCCAACGCTGGGACTGGTGCATGCGTGGATTTGGGTACGTGCAGGGGTCCTGGAGCCAATTCCCTGTGTATGCGGAGGGGTGACTGTAAGTTAAATACCACACGGTTCACCGTGTCAAAGAGTACGGTTGAGTGGTTCTCAGTATATCCACAAGGTTGTGCAGCCATTACAAAATGTAATTCCAGAACATTTCCATTAATTAACTTCTAACGTTTTTGTTTTTCAGATTCCAATAATGAGAGACCCCGGGTGGATTCGGAATGTCTGGTCTTCAAACATTAACGTGAGTGAAGTCGCTATAAAATGTTCTCATTATGCTTTTACATTTCAAGATTAGAAAAACTACTCCTTGTCAAATGGCCTTAGATATTGCCTTAGGTATCTGCAGTCTCCAAAGCAGGATGGAATCATTCGGCTGATGCTTTCAGAGTTTGCCCAAAGCACTTTCTGAATGTTTGATAAGCTCCCCGCGGAGCCAAGGACATTTTGGCTGGCTTCTAATCTCTCCGTCCTGTGATCCATCCTCCTCCGGGTATAGACACGATTTTGTCGCTTCCCTGATTAAAAAGCATTTGGTGGCTCCCCAGTGCCAACAGGTTCTCATTAGTACTCGTGCCATTGGTTGCCCTTCACGGGCTGTCCTTGCTGTGAGTGCGGTTACACAGGTCTCACAGGAGTCTCCCGATCCTGCCTCTCCTCGCGTGCCCCTTGGTCCTGTGTTCTCCTGCCACAGCCCCATCGCCTTGCACTGGTTCTAAGCCTCAGGTCCAGCCACTTCAGGTGGTCTCTGCGGTGGCTGTTGGTGCTTTGCTCCCTGTCTGCCCACGGGAGCTGCCCTATTGCCTCTCCGCAGACCCGAGTTCAGCAGCTGGAGGGCCAGCACCGTCTCTCAGACCTCACACCCTTTCCAGGCTCCTGGATGCTCTTCCTCCATCTGGCTCTCGGAGCCTCTCTTGTCTGGGAGATTTTGCTGAACACCTGCCCCCGCCACCTCTCCAGTCCTTTCCTGTAGTGCGTTCACACGCCCGTGCCATGCTTTAAGCTTCAGCACTGCATCGACTTGCGCTGGCCCCTGGGTCTTAGAGCTGAGGTCCCCACTGTGGAGAGCGTCTGCAGGCAGGATGTTTGGAGTGGGGGCTTGAGAGGAAACTGCTGGGATGGTCCCGGGAGGAGGTGATGGAGCCTCAGCGCTTACTTGTCCCTACTGTGGCCTGGACTAAGCCTCACAGATATAGAAGAAAAGTAACAGTCTCCACTCTGGAGGAGCTTGCAGCTAGGGACGGACACTGGGACAGAGTATGGACTGAGGCCTTGCGGAGGACACCTGAGGCCTGGTGCAGTGGCAGGCAGAGAGAGAGAGACTTGTCCTTGAGATGAACCCAGAGGCCCCAGTGAGACGGATGAAGAAGGCTGCGAGGAAGGCCCAGCCCCGGGTACTCTGTGAGGAGCAGCAATTCTGTCTCCAAGGGGATGGGAAAGGATGGGGCCCAATCAGAGGCCAGGAATCCTGACGGGGGACAGTTGGTGGCAGTTGAGGCTGGAGAGAGAGAAGCCACCCTCTGTGAGGGGAGCAGGAAGTCCTGGTAAGTGACCCCTCCTCCCATGGCGGGAGCGCAGGCCTGGTCATCATGGCCAGGCCCTGGTCCTCATAGGCTGCGGCCCGACATGCAGGGCGCTGGCTCTGGTGTACGAGACAGGTGAGGAGAGGAAGTCCAGGCTCCGTCTACTAGCAAGACGGGAAGTGTTGGACGGGAGAAGCGAAGCAGGAGGGTCTTAACCCAAGAGCGAAACCGCAGACAGACTTAACCCTCTGGGCAGGGGAATTGGAGGAGGGGTCCAGCATCTTGGTCCCAGCTCTGCCGCCCGCAGTCTGTGTGACAGTGAGCAAGTTACCTAACTTCTCTGAGCTCAGTTCCTCACGTGGACGGCAGGGCTTCATTCAATCATAAAGTGCTTGCTGTTTACCACAAGGCCTCGTGGCAGGAGAGAAGTAGGTTTCTGACTCAGCTTGAGCTGCGGGACGGGGGGTTAAGAAGAAATTTCAGAAAAAGCTTCTGAGAGAAGGTGAGGCTATGCGGAGTATCGAAAGAGCCACGGCAGCTGGCCAAGCGTGGAGGTATGAAGGTGCAGCGTATCTATCTGCGATTCGGGGGATACGACGGGAAGAGGGGGAGAGGGAGAGATGAAATTACAGGAGGAAGAGGAGGAGGGGAGGGTGGAGGCTGGGTCTGGTGACCAGGAGGCCTTGCCTGCTTTGCTGGGACCTTGGACTTTATCCTACGGGTGATGGTACTGGGGGCGCAGTGCATTGACGGGTCTTAAGCAGCAATGTCACGTCCAGGTCTGCAGCCCTGCGAGAGCAGAGTGCAGTTGTAGGGTGGGCCTGGAGGCAGGGAGACCAGTTAGGGGCCCTTGTTGGCCTGGCTGAGTTTGAAGTTCTTGTGAAACATCCGCAAGGGAGTGGCCAGCAGGTAGTTGGTTGTATGGTCTGGAGCTGAGGGACGGGGTGTTGACTGGAACTACTGAACCTCACCTTGACAGTGTCGAGAGTGCTGCTTTTGAGGTCTGCAGGGGGCACAAAATCACCTGGGAGGGTGCATGGCATGGGGAGGTGGCTGAGAGCAGGCAGGCAGGCTTCCAGGCCAGACCGCTCCTTCTACCCCAGCGTTGGATCATTGTCATGCCCTGCTATCCTTAGAAGGTGGGTTCATAAACTCCAAAAATGTTTAGCAACAAGAAAACCGAAAACAAAGGGAAGTACAACTAGCAGGACTCGAAGTCTCTCTCTTTGTCTTTCTCTCTCCCCTTCCCTCTCCCTCTCTCTGCCTCCTGACTAGCAGGCACTGGGGACACAGTGAGGACTGGGTCATGGCTGTTCTTTTTCTTCGAGGGTTCACTGACCAGTAGAGGCTGTAGCAGGGACACAATGTTGTCACTGTGTGAAATGTGCTACAACAGAGTTACAGGTGGCTTCATTAGTCCAGGGGAGCCAGTGACGGATTCTTCATGGACCTGAGGAATGTTTGAGGGACGGTTTCTTGCTCTCGGGTTGAAGAATCCGGCTATGGCTGCAGAATCCCAAAGACTTACACACTCACCAGTCCACCGCCTCCCCCTCCACCCCCAAACACACCGCCAGATTCACGACAGCAAAAGGCTTTGAATTCTAGAGGGACAGCTGAGCTACGAACTTATTCGGCAGCTTCAAGGTCTCGGTCAGGCAGTGAAACGTCAGTACTATTTGTTACACTAAAAGTAGCAACTTCGTTCATGCGGGCGCTGTAATGAAAACACTCGAAAACGCTCTGTGCTGGCTGACATGTACTTTGATGGCAACATTCCTAGTAAGAGCAACAATTCCCGGAATTCTAGGTTATCCGAGCCCAGTTACTTGAAACCATATTTTGCTTATTTGTTAAATTTCTTGTTGTCTTAGGTTTAAAAAGGACTGGACTTCCATTTTAGTTTTCTCAGAAGGAGAACATTTTGTGAAACTTTGTCTAGATTTGGACTTATTTTTGAAAAATTTTATCAAAGTGATTCGTGTGCCTGGTTCCTATAAAATCAACCAGGAAATTCTGGCTCACAATTAAAGCCCCAGCCTCCTGTTCCTAGTGTCGACTTATGAATCTCCTTTGCCCGCTGTCCTGTGGGCTTGCACTCTGATCTTACAGGGGGATCTAGCTGATTCTCACAGAGCATCGCCTGCAAACGGATCTCCTTTCTTAGACTCCACCATGTATGTGTGATCTCATTATGTTTTAGTTTGCTCTATAGTCAGACTCTGCCTTTCTTATACAGGGGTTTGGAGGGGTTGAGGGGGTATTTTCCCTGGAATTTATATTTGCTCTTTTTTTCCACTGTCAAGAGGAGAAATACATGCTTCCCACTCCCTGCAAATTCCCCCGACCAAACACACAATGTCCTTAAACTTTAGTCTATTATTTGGAAACCATCACATTCTTACTTTTAAGCCAATTAACTTGTTTTCATTGGGATGCAGTTCTTCTATTTGGATGGCTAGAATTTTAATACAGCTTTTAGGATCGTTTATTTATTTAACAAAACTTATAAAGCACTAGACATGTGATGGGTTCTTTTTTTTCTAAGAACATTACAAATATTAACTCAATTTCTAAGTTGGTCCTATTATTATCTCTGTTTGAGAGATAGAAAACTGAGCTCAGAGAGGCTGAGTCACTTGCTTAAGGTCACGCAGATGGTAAGTGGTAAGGTTAAAATTCAAACCTGCAGAGATCCAGAGACCTTGTTCCAGAGCGCTACAGTATGCTGCCTCTCTAAGAAGTTTCTCCTTTAATAGTTTCCAATTCTTTTCATTTATTCCTTGCATTTAATACTTTTATCGTGGTGTTTTCTGGTTTTTCCAGACTCAATTCTCTGTGCAGGAGCCCTTTTGTCCCAAGACCTCTCTCCAGGGGCCCCTCTCTCCCTGCCTGCTCTCGAGTCCTCCGGCAGAGCCATCCCCTGGTGAGGCCCTCAGTCAAGCCATTGCTACCGGATTATTGTTTTCTTCTTCCTTAGTTTCCTTTTTTAAAAATAAGCAAAAGCTGGAATACATTTCCAGGCAACCCCCCCCAAAAGGGAGAGAGGAGGGATCTTTTTGAATCCCTGCGTGTCTGAATCTCTTCTTTAATATGGCTTCACGTTTGATAGTTTAGATTAGATTTAGAACTTGAGGTTGGTATTCAGTTTTCGCAGAATTTTGAACACGTTGTTCCAGTGCTGGCTGACAGCTACCTGTTCCTTGTATGCCAGTGTGACTTTGGCTCCTTTGTAGGCGACCTTTCATTTTATTTTACCTTATCTGGAAGCTTTTAGGATCTTCTATTAACCCTTTGTGTCCCCAGACCTCACATTGCTGTGCCTGGCAGTGGCCGTTTTTCATTCATCTGCTCAGAACTTAGCCTTCTGGGGGATGATTCACTCCTACTCTAGTCCACGTCGGCAGATGAGATACTGCAGCAGATTAAAGAAAATGGAAAGCAAGGAAAAGGGTGGTGCCTGAGGACCCATGGAGTGTTTTTCTATCTCTTTTATCTCCTATTGACCAGCTTTTTGATCAATGGTTTGGCAGATTTCATTAACTTCATCTTCTATTACCATTATTTTTCACAATCCAAATTTTTACTTTTCAGAGTTCTTTTTTTGTTCTCTAGTTATTTCTCTGTCACAGCATTATTCTGCTTTCGTTTTACAAATATCTTCCCAAATCTGATATTCTAATTTGGGGATTTCTTAATATTCTCTTGCTTTTATTTATTTGTTTTTTTTGGAATTTGTTCTCTTGATTATTTTTATTTCTTCTGGAATCATGTTTCCTCCTGTTTGTCATTTTTCCTCTCTCACATTGCAGGATTTCCTCAAATGTCTGGCACTTTGTGGTAGGTAGTCTGTTTTCACTTAGCATGGATGGATGGAGCAGGAGCGCTGCTGGAAGCTCCAATTGGTAGAGTCCACTCCGGAGTAAAAGTCAAAGAGCCGGCTGTTATCCGGGGACCTGTGTCGTTCCTGAGGCAGTGCCCGCCTGAGGTTCTGCTGGGCCGGGGCCCCTCCCTCGGCTGCAGCCCCCTTCGCAGAAGGCTGGGGTGTAGCTTGCTCCACGCTGTGTCTTTAGTCAAACTTCCCCTTCGCTTTCACCTTGCAGATTTGATTAACTATCTTTTCCACTGAAGATGACCTTCCTATTCCCCATGTTAGGAGTTTTAAGTTCTGATGTTGCCTTGAAATTTAATGAGCTATCTGAAGTAAAGGGAAAATGAACACATAATTGTCTGTTTGCTCCGTCTGGCATCTGCCCTGGGGTTTTTGTCCTTGCCCGGCATCGTTAATGGAGCTGTTATGCAGGTGTCCGGTGACAGTCACTGTGTTCTTATCTAGAAGTACACTGCGGTGGCTCTTACAGCCAACTGCTTTGTTTTTTTTTCCAGCATGAATCATTGTAGCATGGATTAGCGACGGACACTAGCACAATCAGACACAACAATAATGCATTTAATTAGAATCTTATACAGAATGGTTATTTTTTGTTCAGTGAAATCTTAGGTTTTCTAGAACTACCCCACGGCCGCTGTCTCATGTGTGCATTAACGTCTCACTTAGGTGTACGTTTCCAATCCTGCCTTTACCAATTCCTGCTTCCACCCCAGTGGGCATCGTGTTCCGACTCGCTGGTGCTGTTCCTCCTGCTGGAGACACTGCACATCTGCTAGAGCTTGAGCTCCTTGAGCGCAGAGGTGTAATCATTCACCCCCACTGTGCCTTGCACATCATAAGCACGCAAAGATGGCCCACGATAAGGGCGGTGACACCTTTAACACCAGTTCATGCCCAGTTCATTTATTTTTATAGTGGTAAGTACATTTTTATTATAGTTTATTTTATTATGATGAACAGATTTTTGCAACCAGACATTATGACCCATGAAAATATATTTGAGCATATCTCAAATATATGCTCAATGATAATATAATAATATATAATAAATAAATAAATTTATTTTTTAAATAAATTAAAAAATTTGTTAAGTGTCTACTAAGTGCCAGACACTGTGCTAGATACTTACACAGAAATGGTCTTTTCCCTCTTGCAGTATCTGGCTACAAGGAAGTGATTTTATAATAATTGCACACACAAATGGAACATTTTAATGATACTATGTAAATACTTTGAATAAAACATATGTGGAACAGTGAGACTGTCTAATAGGGAGAACTGACGTGGTTGGGGAGTTTGGTGATGCTTGAACTAAGGTTGAAGAATGAGAGGCAGTTAACCAGGTAAAGAGGGAAGAGGACTCCACATTGCGGCTGCAGCATGTACAAAGGCCCTGTGGTAGAAGGGAACAGGGCAAGTGTAAAGACTTGGGAATGATCCAGTGTGGCTTGAGCTATGGTGGAGCCAGGGCAGTGGTGGCTTCTGATCTGTCATCAAATGTCGAATGCTGGTATTGGAGCAGTGGGGTGTGTCTGTCAGAGTGATCCTGTCATCCTGGCACTCTTTAGTGGCTCCACTTGTCTCCGGGTTTCCTGAGGTTGCTGCCGTTGTGTTGAGCACTGACTGAGCAGATCGCGCTGTAGCCATTACCAAGCAAGGTGTAAGAGAAGAGAATTCAAACTGCACAGCGTTAGGACGGGGATGAGGCCTTGCTTGCCCATCCCTCCCTCCCTGCCACCATCCCTCCCTCTCACTGGAAATGCAAGACACTCCTCACTGCTTCTTTGTCTTGACTGTGTGCACTCTGCCCAGAACTTCCTCTAATTAGGTTAGAGATGTCAAGATACTCACTCGCACATGCCCAGGGGAGGGAGAGGAGAAAGTACTGGGTGGAATGTTACCTAATTTAAAATTAGGGTGGGGTCACATTAATTCCTTCTTCTGAAACTATATCACCATTGCTTGAGGTGATGAGAGATGCTCTGGGGTGTCACGGACCTGAGACCCGCAGTTACTGTGCTACGTGTGTGTGTGTCGGGGGGAGGGTGCAAGATGATCTGTGCCCCTGAAGTCATGTCATAGACATGTGAATTAAAGGTCAGAACAGGAAGGTGTCCTGATGGTCCTCTAGTCTCCACTGTTGTCAGTTTCTAATGCAGGGACTGAGGTCCTCAGGTGACTCGTGCAGGATCTCGTGGTAAGTTCCAGAGAACAAATCAGAACCCAGGTCCCCAGTTCCTCAGAACCAGACCCTATCCAGGACAGCCCAGTCTCTAGAAAGACCTGTGGGATTTTTATTTTTATATTTATTTGTTTATTAATTATTATATTTTTACTGGGCCTATATCCTTACTGTTTTAGCAGGGAAAAAACATATCCTTTAGACAGAGTTCTCCTGTCTCTTCTGTCCTTATGGGGCACAAGTCTCTGCCATCCACAAACACTAACGTGAGCTTCCCTCTGAGGGGAGCAGGCAGGGGAGGGCAGCTGATGCCGTCTTGGCACAGCAGAGCTAAGTGGCACTCTCAGAAGCCTGCCTGCCCATCTCTGCACAGACCACCATTCGACTGGGAGTTGCTTGGGATGGGGAAGAGTAAAGCTTAATCCAAAATTCTCAAATTGCCTTTGCAAAAGATACAGTAGTTCACTTTGGAAGACAGAGAAAGAAGGAGAGAGCTAATTGAATATTAGGGCTGGACAGAGCATTAAAGGAATCTAGTTCAATTTGCTATGTCATGTTCAAACCCCACCACAGGTCCTTTCCAGTTGGAGGTCTAGTTGGGAGCTCTCAGGTCATCTCTGCCCAGGCCTGACTTACTCATAGGTCCTTTTTTATCATGATCACAAATCCACCCAGCTTCATCTCCCATTCCCCACACTGAGTTTTTTTTTCGTAGGTTAGACAGCTTCGGTTACTGTTACTTAGAGCAAGGTTTGGCCTCCCCTTTCATGCTGGGACATTCTCTTCCAGACAGGTGAGCCATGATCCAGAGCTGGGAAAGTGCAAAGTTACAAGATCTCATCCGACTGAGTCTGGGAGAGTGTTCCATAAGCTGGAATCGCGTGGCCCATTGATCATGCCGGCTTAAATAACACCCCTTCCCGTCTCAGTAGGATATTGTACACTTTTGAAGATGAGAATCATAATTTCAGAAACAAGTGAATATTTTTTTAGCCCCCAAATTTTGGTAAGGAAGGGGTGACATGATCTGGAGATACTATGGAAAAGCCCAGTATTTAGAAGAAACAATTTGTAAATAATTTGGGTACAATTGCATTCTCTTATACAGGACAACTGAATGTGCTAGATTTGCACATGACTTTCTGAAAGGCGCTGTTACATAATGACAAGTGAACAAAGCAATGTACAAATCCCACTCTGTCACTAGAAGCTACTGCCCTGCCTTTGAACATTAGAACATGCTCTGTAGGACTCTGCAGTAACCACACATCTGCCAAAGACACCATGAACTAGACACAAAAAGAAAAATCTCTTCCCTCTAAAAACTTGTCTTCCAAATGTGGCTTTTCAATCTAGCTTCAAAAGCACCATCTGAAGACCTGGCAAGGGGCAGCAGGCTTAGTGTGCCCGGAAGACCGAGGGAGCGGGCCTTGACTCTGCACTTTCCCCTGCAGAGGCCCCTGGTTCACAAAGTGATATTTCCAAGGTGCATCTGCTACTCTGACACAGAACATTTGGTACTGGGCATTGAGATCATGCCCGTGGAAATTGCTCATGAGAAGAAAACCGACTCTAAGCCTAAGCGTCTATGTAAAGGCTGGAAAGAGAGGGACACAGGGATGCTCCTTGGTAGTGTTAACAAACCCACAGCGGGGGTTCACTGTTGCTCGCCTCACAGAAAGCCAATTACTGAGACGACGACTGTCAAGGAAGAAAGGATTTATCAATATTACCGTGGCGAGTCTACTGGGAGGGGGAGGAATGGACTGCCTCAAAGCTGCCTCCCCAATCAACAGGGTCAGGGTTTTTTCTGGAGGTGAAATGAATAATGCAGAAGGGGAGTGAGCATCGGTACATGTCTGGGTGGAGTGCAGGGCATGTGAGTGCAGTGAGGAATCATGCTAGCTCATACATCCCATGATCAAAAATGATGGATAAGTCCCTCCCGGGGCAGGGATTTTAGTATTACAATGAGCTGGGGGTTAATAGCGGTCATTTTCTCAGCCTGTGCGCAGGCTCAGTGGGTCCTTGGGCACCATCTGTTTTGGGGTATGGCTTGTCCTGTCTTCTCGGGACAAACAGGTGGTGTGAGGCTTTGCAGCTGTCTCGTGACTGCGAGAAGGCTCCCCCGTTCCTGGGTAAGGAACTCAAAAGGGAACGCATCAGCATGCCAGGAAGTTACAAAGTTCCGGTCAGCAAATCTTACTGGCCTGGGAACTTGAAACGTAAGAGAATTACAAAAAAAAAAGATCATAAAAATGTTTTCTTGCGTATGGAGCTGGGTATAATACTCTGAAAAGTCTGGGCTCCCAGGATCACGCGTGAGCAGACTTCTTCCTACATTTGTGTGGTGGGACTGTCGTGTTGTTTTTTCTTTTTTCTTTTAGTTTATCTTCATTTATTGATTTTTCCATGCTCTTCCTTTCTTTATGGAAATTCAAGTTTCTAACCTGTATTATTTTCCTTCTGCCTGAAAAACTTCTTTTAACGTTATGTACAAGGCAGATATGCTGGTGAGAATTCCCTCCGTTTTTTTTTAAATTTCAGAATATTATGGGGGTACAAACATTTTGGTTACATATAATGCCTTTGCCTGGCACAAGCCAGGGCTACAAGTGTGCCCTTCCCCCATACAGTGTGGTCTGCACCCATTAGTTGTGAGTTTACCCACCCCCACCACACCCCTCCCACCTGACCGGCACCCAGTGAGTATTACTACCCTGTGAGCACCTTAGTGTTGTTGATCACTTAGTACCAATTTGATGGCGAGTACATGTGGTGCCATCTTTGTGATTTGTCACTTTGAAGGATGGGCTCAAGCTCCAGGGTAATACAAGAGTTGCTAGATCACCATTGTTTTTTTGTGGCTGAGTAGAACTCCATGGTATCCATATACCACATTTTATTGATCCACTCATGTATCGATGGGCACTTGGGTTATTTCCACATCTTTGCAATTGTGAACAGTGCTGCCATAAACATTTGAGTGCAGATGTCTTTTTTTATAGAATGTCTTTTGTACCTTTGGGTAGATGCCCAGCAGTGAGATTGCTGGATCAAATGGTATTTCTACTTTTAGCTCTTTGAGATATCTCCAAATTAAAAACGATGGTTAGATGCCACGAAGTAGGTGGCAATGCCTCAACCGTATGCATGTTGTGCAGCCCGAGAGCCTCTTCCGTCCTTGTGCAGGGGAGTGCTAACCTTCTCTCCTGTCATGCAGCACGGTACTGTCGTGTTTTAAAGGATTCCATTCTGACTGTTTAATAGCTTCCCATTTTGGCACCAATTAAAACTTTCTAGTTTTAGCTGGTTGGATAATAATTCAATAATTGTACCCTGTAATTATGCATCATTCCCCCTCTGATTTAGGCATTCCAAAGAGCTCATACGTAGCTTAAATTTCTTGGACTTGATGCTTTTTCTATTCAACAACATCTATTGCAGAAATCTCGATATTAGACTTAGCAGGTAACACCAAATTTTGATGCTTTGTAAAAAATGGGTAAGGTAATTTCCTCCCTCCACATTTTCTCAATTTATTGGAGTGCAGCTTTCTCAATGAAAAGTCTCTTTTGGCTAGCTTTTTGTGAATTCAGAGTTCAGGGTGAAAGGGCCTGGTCTCACGGGGCCCCAAGCTTTCTGTCGGCCTCTGGTGTGGCCCAGGCTCTATTCTGAACCCAGGGAAGGTCCCAGAGCAGCTCTTTGCACAGCCTTGCTTGGTCCCTGTTCACCTCTTCTGATCTTTCTCTCCTCCGAGCACCACCGAATGCTGATGTCACAGCCCAGGTGGTGTCATAATCCTGCCACCCAACAATGCCGTTTCCTGGAGCCCATGGGGAGGCACCGAGGAAAGTGAGCAGAGAGCAGAGCGGGAGAAGGGGAGAGGATGGGAGGGGATGGGGGTCCCTAGGGGCAGGAGCAGGAGGAAGGAGAGGATGCAGGGCAGATCGGGGGCAGCCAGCCATGCCGGTCCTACCAGCAGCCACCACGCCGTGGCCCAGCCTGCTGAGAACTAGACCAACAGGAGAAAGAAGAGCCCTGACCGGGAGGCCAGCGTTCCCACGAGCGGAAACCTCTCTAGGAAGTTAATGGAAGCTGAATGGGGTCCTCACGGCACGCCCTGTAAATGGGGGAGGCGAGACTTTTTCCAGGCAGCTAAGGTAAGGAGCAGAGTCCTCGTGGGGTGTGTCAGCATCTCCCGGTCTGGCTTCTCGGGCACTGGCTCGCTGAAGATGGCGGTGACTGAGACATGGGGCGACCAGGGCCCTGCGGCGAGACTCGGAGTTTCACTTCTGTTCTCTGTTCATTGGTTTGCTCTGAGCATTCAGACAAGTGTCTCGTACTGTTGAGTATCCCTGGACGTCTTCTCAAGGAATTCTTTTAAGAATGATAAACTATGGTCCATATTTATAAAATTCTAGTTTATACAATATTTTTTCTAAGATCTTATTAACATGGGGAATGCAAAGGAAATGCCATTTAGATGTGCGGACCAGCCCGCGATGTTGAGTGTATTTTCAGGGAGCTCTCCAAGTTGGGGCCTAACAGGAACCTCTAGAGTCGAATTCCTGTTAGAAGGACAAGAGGCAGTAGGGACAGGAGCTTCGATTCCCCAACCAGGACCCCAGGAGAACCCTCCACACCTGTGTGAAGTAGGTGACGTTTGCCCCGGGCTTCCTTTCCTGACACTCTTCATTCTCTGCTCATATCCCACTGGGCTGTCTGTGCGGCACGGACAGCCACCAGACACCAGCAAGAACTGTCTATAGGAAGTGTACTTCCATGGGATTTTAAGGCAGTGGACTTTTTTGTTTGTTCTGTTTTGCTTCTGAGTTGGGAAAGGGTGGTTGTTGGGGACTTTTCACAACAGCCAGGCTGTGTGGTCTGACACCTACACGGGGGCCCCTGGCAGGGACACACGTGGACACAGTTCCTGAATCACTTTTTTCTCCCTGGATTTCTTGCCCTTCTTTTATGGGGGATTGTGGAAACACATGAAGAATCACTTTTCCTAAATGCAAGAAGGACATTTAATGAATGGATAAAGCTACCAGAGCTGTCATCTCCCAGTGCAGGGTCAGGACTGATGCCCTGCAGAGATGCTGTCTGCACCCCACCGTGAGCCTGGGTGGTGACTGGCAGGGTTATTGCTGGAGCGATCTCTTCTCTCAGACTCAAAAATGGACACACTTGGAAGTGTGTTGGACCTTCATCAATCCCCCATGACGGTCAATTCACGACCATAGCTCGACCCTATCACAGAACATCTAGACCATCATAGAAACCGCTCTACTCCATCCTCTGCCTGGCTTTCCCAACATCCTATATGGCAAGCCTGCCGTGGCCGGATTCAGTTTTGTAATGTTTCATTTCTTGCTTACACACTTTTAATGGCTCTCCAGGGCCTTTGGGATGAAACACTCCATAGGCTGCCACCTGAGGGCATCGTGTGTGCTGGTCTTAGCCTGCCTTCCCATGCTAACCACTCAACAAACCCCCGAGTTGTTGGATGATCTACAAAGTGAATCCTCAACACACTTTGAGCTTTCCTGCTACCGAGGGTTTGATGAACCTGTTGCTCCACCTTTACCCCAGACCCCCACCTCCAGCTCCTCTCTGCTCATCTCTACTGGTTGTCACGATGCTCCTCCAGGCCTGGGGCACCAAGATCCGAGAGCTTCTTGGATCTATAGTTTTGTGCCTGGCATTAATTCTGGAAAATTCCAGGCTATTATTTTTTAAATATTTCTTCTGCTCTGTTCTCTTTCTCTTTTCCTTCTGGGATTCCATTTCACATATTTTGAAATTGACCATTTGATATTGACCACAGGGTCTGTTAGATACCCTGCTACTTTTGTTTCTGTCCTCACTTTTTTTCCCTCTTTGTGTTTCAGCTGGGGTAATGTCTAATATTACCTGTCTTTGGCTTCAGTGATCCTTTTATCACTGTGCTGCGTCTACAAATGAGCCCATTGAAGATATTGTTCACCTTTGTTAGTAGGTTTTTTCATTTCTAACATTTTAATTGGATTCTTATAGTTCCCATGTATCCGATGAAACTATTCATCTGATCTCGCATATTGTATATCTCATCTGATCTGCTACATTGTATACCTTGTGCATTAGAGACTTCTACCTATTAATAATAGTTTTTTTAAAAAAATGTATGTCAGATAGGTCCAACATCTCTGTCATACCTGAGTTTGGTTCTTATTATCGCTGCCTCTTGGAAGTGTGCTCTTCCTGCCTTTTCATTTGATTCTTATTTTTTTCTTGAAAGCAGGACATCTTGTGTAGAACTGTAGAAACTTAGATCATTTTTTCCCCTCTGGAAATGGACCTGCTTTTTCTTCTGGTGGGTCTTTGGGGGGGGCAGGGGGGTGATGTTGAGTTAATCTAGGTAGGAGCTGGGCTGGGTTTGAGGTTCATTGTTGCTATGGTTACCCTCAGTGCACCTCAGCCTTCAGATTCTTGTGGAAATATCTTGTGCTTTAGGACAGGGGTTTGTCTGTCGGAGAAATATCTGCTTGGCTCTCAGCAGCAGACCTACCCTCTGCCTTCTACCTTGGAGAGTGTCTTTCTGCACGTCTCTTTCTCTTGTCTCTTCTGCTGTTCTTGTTCTTGTTCTGGTTAGCTTGACGGTGTGGGGTGATGACGGGCAGAAATGCTCTGTTGTTCGATTAAGCCTCAGTGGTAGGCAGGCACCTGTCCTTCGTTCTTAGACATCTGACTTCCTCAGTTGTTCTGTCCCTTAATAGCAGGTTTAATAACAACTGCTGTTTTTAAATAGCGATGAGTGTATGTAATATTTTGCAATGTCTGCAACAACTTTGATGTGGCATGAAAATATCTGTGATTTCTGTTCTTTTTGTTGGTGATCACAGGTACTATTAATACTACTGCTGTTGCCTACATTCATAATTGAAAGAAATTCTACAAAATTTCAGTTAGATGTTAATGAAATTAAGATGTAATTTTTCCATATTCAAGTTTATGGACTGCTGCTTTCTATCTACTGACCCTCTGGACTCCTAACAGAGAGCTATCTAGTCTAGACGACAATATTCTTGAAGTCAGGAACGAGCAGACCCAGGACTTATTCCTGGCTGTCCTGTGTGACATGTGTTTTCTCACTAGTAAGTAGAAACTTACCTAACGAAGTAATGAGAATCAAATAGTAATGTCTGCAAAGGGTTTGAAAAACCTTATTCCACAGTAGCATTCAATTAATAAATGTAAGCCCACAACACTGTAAAATTGATGCATCTGCTGGGACACACTGGAGTGGTGTGACCTCTATGATCCCCACTTGTGGCCAACTGTCAGCCTCTTCCCTTTACCCATCTCCCTCCCTGACGCCTCGGCTCTAATCTGGGAGGCCCACCTGAATTGTGGGCTGGCCCTTTGGACAGCCATAGGGATGACTGTCCCAAGCCTCTATGCTTTGGTTCAATATGTTTGCTCTCCCTGGACCACCCTCCTCCTCCTCTTGTCCCCGTGGAGCCCAGGGCCTCTACCTGCCTCTTTCCCTGGGAAACTCGCCCTGTCAGCATGCCCAGGGACCCGATTCCCTCTCAGGTGGGTTACCAGGCTACTCTGTTCTCTGCCCCCAAGGTGGCAAAGTGGCCCCAGATGGGCCCAGGTGCCCCACCTGGTTCTCGAGCTGCCCAGTAAGGGAGTTCCCATGATGAAGTCACCTCATCAGGGCCCCTCCCTTCCTGGAAGCTCCTGGAAGCACTAGTGCCAGGGGTGAAGGCCAAGAATTCATTGTCCTTTCTTTGGGATCCTTTCTGCCAAGGCACTTATGGAGCTAACCACCGATGCCACTCCTCAGTGTGGTGGGGGGGGGATCAGTCAATTGTTCTCCTACCTACAGTGGTTCATGGGGCTCCCAGGAAGAGGCACCTGGGAAGAGGGACATTCACACCCCCTGCCCACCTTGCTTCAGGCATTTGGGGCCAGGCAGCAGAGCCCAGTAATTGTGCAGGTGATTGATCTGGGAAACCTCAGAATTCCCAGGATACTACAGTTATCTGTCACCAGCTGAAAGGAGGAAGGTTTCAGTTAGAAGAGGGTGGTTGATATCGTTCTCATTGCTTTCATATGCAGAGAAAAGTTTCTGGAGTTGTAGAGCAACAGTGGAGTTTTCATTGTTTAGCCTACAGAGACTGGTTCTCAGCAAGACAGAGGCTTTGTCATTGGCAGATGGACAGCTTGGGTGCGGGTGCTGTCTGGGCACTTCCTCTGAACCACAGCTGGGCTAAACAGTGAACAGATCCCTCTGGGAATGGTCACTCCTCAATGTCCAGGATTTTAGAATTGAAAAATCTTCCAACTTGGCAACGGTGCCAAGTGTTTCATAGGATCACCTTTTTCATCCTCAAAGTGGGAGTGTCTGCACCCTGTTCCCCAGACTGCGAAACAGTCTTCAGATGGAGGCTGATACGTTGCTTTGCCCGGGCATCGCGCAGCCTATGCTTCCTCCTCCAGCCCGCTGAGCAAGTTTACTCATCCCTGGGGTTTCTTCTCTTCCGAGTTGGGCTGCACACAGCAGATCCTGGGATTGGCCAAGGGGATCACCTCAGCTCTCCTGGCTGAGTCACCGCTCAGTCACAGCCTGGCTGCTGATAACACAGCCAAGAGCCCTCTCAGGGGGACTCCAGACAGCGCCAGATCAAAAGCACCAGGGCTTTGAAGAATTCCATTCAATTTACCTCCTGGGAGTAAAATGTGATCTAGTGAGTGTTTGCTTCTTATTGAATGTTTGGGGGGAAAAAAAATTCTCTCTGTATATCTTCCCCCCTGCCAAGGTGGCAGGCAAAGCCGGACAGCCGCAGGACCTAACTTGCTCTGAATCCAGCTGGACCCTGCTCAGCAGAGCCAAGCCCAGCCCTGCTTTGCCCCCAGGTTCACCAGGTTTAGAATGAGGGCTTTGAGCTGGACTTGCCTGTATTTGTAGCCCTCATCTCCAAATTTGAATAATTTGACTTATTTTAAATGAAGACTAAACTTAAGGAGCTTGAAGTAGGACTGGGCTTCCTGGGAAGCCTGTCCACATGGGGTAGATTTGCTGCTGAGGCCAAGCCTCCCTCGAGGTGGGCGGGGGAGGGGGGAGACTTCCTTCTTGGTCTTGCCCTCGGTAATTTGCGGGCAGCAGGGATGCACCCGGAACTCCGGTGCATCTCTGAACAAACCCTGTGGAAGTAGCTCACCTATAAATGGCAAGACACCGCTTGTATAGCCCCCACCTGGGCAATGTCAGCATGGGAGGGGGTGCCAGCTTGCCTGAAGCCCAGCTAGAGTGGGTTCACATGTGGTTGGTGGACAGAGCCGCATTGCCTGGGCAAAATTCTCCAAGCAACTGTCCCAAATGTCTTGTCTAAAGCCGCTGGAGCTCAGCCTCCGGTCCACTGAGGCTGCCTTCCTGATGCCCCCTCTGGGGGGCTGCAGAGCTTTGCAAGCTCAGCCTGGTCCAAACGAGCCTGAAACGCTCTCACCCTCCGCATCTCAGTAAGGAGCATCGTGGCCCTCAGCGATTCACGCTCCAAACGGACACTCACCTTTGATTCTTTCTCTCATCGCGCCTCCACCTGCTCCACTTGTCAGCAAGAGTATGGGTTTCACCTCCAAAGTCTTTTATTTTAGAGATGGGGTGATATTGCTGCCTGTCGCCCAGGTTCGAGTGCTGTGGTGATCATGCACCTTCCAAATCTACCCAAAGTCTTTCCATTTCTCGCTGAGTCCCCCCTTTATCGTCTCCCCGAGTTTCCTGCGGTCCCGCCCGGCCTGTTGGCTTGCTTCTACTCCTACAATCCATCTTCAATATAGCAAAGAAGCGATTTTTTAAAAAAGTAAATTAGATCATAAAATTCTCAGGTTAGCATAATCTTGGAATAATCTCTAAACTCCTATAAGGGCCTACAAGACCCTAAATATTTGACCTCTGCCACCCCTCCAGCTACTTGCAGAGGCCTGCCTCAGGACCTTTGCACTGGCTATTTCTGCTCTCTGTAAAGGTCTACCCCCCATCTTTGTATGACTCCCGGTGTTTCTTGTCTTTTAGGGTTTCAGTTCACATGTGACATCCTCTGATCTAAATCATTGCCCCATTAGATGTTGTATTTATTTGTCCCTTGCCTCCCTGCTGGGCTCTGAGGGAGAGGGAGCTGTCCTTCCTGCTCAGAGCCCCCTTTTCCGCGTTTGGAACGCGCCTGAAGGAAGCAGGAGTGCGCGCTCTGATGATGTCCAAGGAAGGACAGTGGCGGCCCAGCCTTGAGAAGCTGTGGTCAACACAGCAGCCACTAGCACCAGGGTCAGAAAGTCAAGGGCGGGCTCAGGCTCCACTGCCGGTGAGGGGCGAATTTTCCCCGGCCCTCCGCCCGCTGCCCTCCCCGCCGTCCTGCGGCCTACCCCGTTCCGAGGCATGGGTATATGTCGGTCTGTTTTGTGGAAGAACACATACGACTTTGGCTCGGGAAGGAAAATGAGAAGCATGGCCCGAGGGTCCCCAAGCGCAGCAAAGCGAAGGCAGGTGCTTAGGGATGAGCGGGCCCATCCGGCGGGCGGGCCCTGAAAGCAGCCGGGTCGCCCGCACCCCGCGAGGCTCCCTCGCGCCGCCCCGCTCGCCCCGCCCCGGCCCCGCCCCGCCCCGCCCGGAGGCCCCGCCCTGACCCCGCCCCCGGAGGCTCCTGCGCGGCCCGCGGGCGGCAGGTTGGGTGTTTGCATACAAAGGCGGCCACGCGCGGCGCCGCCCGGTGAGTAGCCGCCGTCCGCCCGCGCCCGGTGTGCTGAGCCCGAGTCGCCGCGGAGCGCGGGCCGCAGCCTCCGGCGGGCGGGCGGGGCGCGGCTGGGGAGCGTGGCGAGGCCGGGCTAGGCCGGGGGCCGCGGACCGATGGCCGAGCTCGGGCCCAGCCGCCCTTTGCGGGGAGGTGGTTCGGGGGAGGCAGGCGGGGAAACGGGCCGGGGGCCGGGCGGGCCGTACGAGCATCCCTCCGGGCCTGGCCATCGTGGCGCGCCCGCCGGCTCGGTGTGGGCCGGGCCAGGCTGACCTTGCGCTGCGTTGGGGGTCCAGGGGCCCGAGGCCGGCCTCGGAGCCCCCAGGACGGCGGGGACGAGTTCCAGCCCGGAGATGCGGGTGGGTTCTAGCTGTGCGGCCGTCAACCTCTGTTGTGCGCCGAGGACTTGGACGAAAATCTTTCTCCGGGGTGGGGGATGGGGAGGGTTAGGATTCCAGCTTAGCAGTTGGGGAAACCGTGGCTCAGGGAGGTCGACCCACCTGCCCAAGGTCACACAGCTGCTGGGCGGCAGGGCAGGCTAAGCCCAGGTTGGAATCCGGATCTCACATTACAAACCATCTCTGCCGGGCCTCTGCACCTCTCCTGCAGCCCATGGGTGCTAGGCCTAGTCAGTTCCATCCGCTGCTCCTGCAAATAATTTTGTTAAGGGGAAGGCCGGGAAAATACAGGCTGAAAAGTCATGTTTGGGAAGTAACTTTAAATGCCATGGAGCTATAATAGGAGACTGATTGTTCGTGTGGTCAGTAGTTGCTGGAGAAGGCAGATGTCAACCCTGTTTTCGGCCAGCAAGCAGGAAACTTGAACTAAAACAACTGGCAGGCAGTTAATTTGGAGAGTTTTTCGAGCCCAGTAGTTTCCAATATGATAGTATTAATAGCAGTGTTTTCGGAAAGATGAGCTTGTAATAATTTTTTAATGGGGAGGGTGGTTTGGTGGTATACGGGTGGCGATTGTGAATATAACTGTGTATGCTTTGGTCTATAGTTTGGGTTTCATGAATGAAAGTAAGCAGTTGAAGAATGTATGTAATTGAAAAATAGGTACATCCACACAGGAGCACTCCCCCCCTAGAAATGTTGAAAGATCTAAGAGTTTGATTTATGGTTCTCTTTTCTGATGGTCCTTCATGTTTGCTGACATTTGTTTTATCACACGTTTTTTTGTGTGTGGGTGTATGTTTTAGACTTTTATCCCTGTTTATATGTGAGACCGCGTGGTGTTGGGGAGCCAGGCCTGGTCTCACGGGTGGGGAGGCCGGGCTCTCATCCGGGGCTGCCTGAGCCGCTGTGGGGCCCCGTGCAAGTTCGTTCTCCCTTGGTTATCACAGTCTGGCCACTTTAGAAAAGAGCAGGGCTGCAAGGCACAGGGGAGCACCTGGGGGTGCAGGTGAGAGACTGCAGGGAATCCTGATTGTGGGGGAGACCTTGGCAGTGGCCCAGGAGAAGTCTGCCCTGGATGGGGTGGGGATGGCCGGCCTGGCCAGAGGGAAGGGGAGGGCAATGAGCTGGAAAGAGACTTCAGAAGGTCTCCCGAGAGGCGCTGAGGCCAGCGCAGAGCACTTGGGCTCTGTGGTCACAGTGACCACTTGCCGCTGTATAACTTGGGCCAAAGACTGCAGCTGAGCTTCACTTTCCTCATCTGTAAAATGAATAGATAATTATACCCATTCACAGGATTGTTAATAAAATTTAACTGAGATATACAAGAGTGCCTGGAACATCATATGGGGTCAGTGAATGATCATGGTGGTTATTATTTTAAGGGAGAACCACAGGGTGCCAGGGAGGGGGGCTGCGTGTGGGGTTGGGACAGTCCTCGCTGACATTGGCCTCTGGTCCGGAAGTCATCACTGTGGGTGCCCCATCCCCTTCCTGCCACCCCTCTCTGACTGTGAGTGGCCTTTCCTGGACCCTCTGCCTTCGGGGTTAAAGGTCTAAAGGGTATGTAAGTGAGGTTAATTGATCCGGCAAGCGTGCAGATGGGGATGGTTGAGGGGTACAGGCAACTTGTTCAGGAAGGCCCGCGGGGTGGGTTTGCACCAATGGTGGCAGCTTTTGGAGTATTTTGAGAGACACCCAGCAGGTGGTGATCCGGCCAGGCCACTGAGGATGGTGGTTTGCCCTGTTTGCGCTTGGACTTCCTCAGTGGTAACCCGGGCATGGGAACTTGGAGGTGTTAAGAGGTATTGACAAGAAGACCCTGGAACCGCCCGCTGCCAGTGTTGGAGCAGGTCCCGGGAAAGGGCAAAGTCACGATGTTTACACTGATTGAACCCTGGTCCAGTGGATTATAGAGTAATTTGGGGTTTGTGGGAAAAGCAGAAGTCAGAAGAATCCCAAATAAGCCCTTTGATGATTTTACAGGTTCTTAGTTTATAAAAGGCCCCTAGTGCCTATTGGTTGGCTGTGCCTGAAATGTTTGCTTTCCAAGCTGGGTGTGGAGAGTGAGGGTCCACGCCTGCTTTTGTGGCCGGAGCAGGGCTGGCTCCTTAGAGGATGCACCGGTGCCCTGCAAGGAGTCTCTGCCCTGAGGAGGCCACACTTGGCCCTGGGGTTGCTGGGGTCTAGAGTACGTGCTCCTCCTTCCTGTGGCCTCCCTTCCTCCTCCTCTTTCCTGCTTCCTCCTCTGCTTCCCCACCTTATTCAACAGACAAGGCCTGAGCAGCAGCTGGGGCTAGGGTCGGAGCACGGTATGTGCAGACTGGAATATTTTGAGGAATGGGTTGAATTTCTGCCCACAGAGCGCTCTGGGGCCAGGTCTAGGCCAGCGTCTTTCACAATGGGGCTTGTGACCCATGAGACTTAAAGTCACTGCAGGATGTCTGGTCACATGCAGTCCTGCTTGCTGAGGGGTGTGTCAGGGCAGGTTGTGCTGTGTCCATTCCCAGCTGAGAGGCGCCTGCAGCTTTTACACACTAGTGGTTGGAGCTATGCTTCCTGATGGATCTCTCATTCCACCAACCAAATTCTGTGATTCTTGCAGCAACTCAGAATTTTTGGCTATTGCTGAATGATGGGGCTTTCCGGAAAAAAACCCAGAGGCCTTTAGAACAGATGCTTTGCTATGTTTGCTCCTGAGTGTGAGGTAATTTGCACTGGTTCACAAAGCTGACCACAGACCCGACACACACCCACACACCTGTTTGCCACTGACAGCACTTGTGACCCTGGGCCTTGTTGCCTGGGAGCCTTTGGCGGCCCTTTTCCTCCTGTCTCCCTGTACACATGTGTGCTTTCTTCTTGGCGAAGTCTTCCTCTGCGTTCAGGGGTCTTACTGGGCTGTAGGTCTTTGGTTTATAGAAGACAGGAGATGAGCAACGAGGACTATAGGGTGACAGGGCACCACAGCCCAACAGGGCGCACGCCCAGACGACTGTTTTGGCAAAAGAATGTCCTGCCAGTGGGCTCTGTCATCTGAGAATGCCACCCAATTTTGGGGTGGCTCCTTTGGGCTCAGATTTTGGGGAAATGTATTATGTCCCTAGTGAAATGTAAACACAGCCTTCTGGTATTTCTGTATTAATTTTAACCAATGATACTCTTTGCCTCTGTACAATTTAAACGGGTGATACATACAAAGCACTCTCAGGCGAGAGACTTCATTCGAAGTCCGGTTTTGTGTGGGGCCACAGGATTAGCACCTGGTTTCATTTGGTGCATGCACATTGAAAAGCACTGTACACATACTACCTGACGACAGCCCCGTGGGTGGGTTCTTCTGACGTCATCCCATTTTATGCATGTGAAACTGAAATGCAGAGAGGTTAGCAACCTGCCCATGGTCATGGGGTTAGTGAGAGGTAGGGCTGAGATTTGGCTCTCCCCAGAGCCTGCGCTCTTACTTGCTGAGCTGTACTTAGTCTCCTAACAGGCAGCACTCCTGAGCATCCAGCTCGTGTTTGGCCCTCTGCTATTTGCTGGGGTGGGGGTGGGGGTCACATGGAAGTAAAAATCACCAGAGCAGAGCATTCTTTTTGACCAAGACACAGGTGTGGACAGAGGGCTCTTGCAGGTGTGCAGAGAGCACATGCCAATGGATCTTCTAAGGAAAAAAAGTCCAGTCCTCAATTAACGAGCTAAATAATTAAGAGCCACAGGATTGGAGCCTAAGCCTTGGGCTGTTTGGCTGAGCACGATCGTCTCTCTGTATCATAGATGTCTGTACCCACTGCTGTCCAGGCCGTTTCTTGGCAGGAACCTGAGAACGCTCATCACCTTGGATTATAATATCCGAGCATTGCAAAATCCCAGCGCTCGAGGAGCTGAGTGGTCACCCATCTGACCTTCCGGCCAAAGCAGGAGTCTCCCCAGCACCCTCTTTTGTCTTAGTCATGGGGAGACCTGAGACTGAGTGGATCAGAGTTTTCTATCCCTCACTCCTAGTTCTCTGAGGTTATTACAAATTGATGTTAAAGTAATACACGCACACATGATAAACAACAGCTAGAAACCAACACTATGGGAAGTATTGATGATGAAAGGTAAAGGTCTCTTCCTCCCTTTCCCAAGGCCTGGTCCTCAGGGCTCAGCCCTGTGAACCTTGTTTGGTGTGTAGCTCATTCCAGAATTTTTTTTGTGCGTATCAAAAAATATATAAATGCAAGGCCAGGCGTGGTCACGGCTCATGCCTGTAATCCTAGCACTCTGGGAGGCCGAGGCCGGCGGATCGCTCAAGGTCAGGAGTTTGAAACCAGCCTGAGCAAGAGCGAGACCCCGTTTCTACTAAAAATACAAAGAAATTAATTGGCCAACTAAAAATATATAGAAATAATTAGCCAGGCATGGTGGCGCGTGCCTGTAGTCCCAGCTACTTGGGAGGCTGAGGCAGAAGGAT